>ML804294.1:0-12283 GCA_009831015.1 Picea engelmannii | reverse complement strand
ATCACTTCACTTTATTATTTACCTTTTAAAATCTCTTAAACCACTTTGACTACTTTGACCTTTTGGGGCTTCTAGATGACATATGAGGGTCCTCCAAATTCATAAGGCCATAACTCTCAAACCGTGAGGAGTTATGTGACGTTATACATACCACCAGAAATGGTATGACATGTACTATCCATATAGAATAGTATTATCTGAAAATATATCATAACTCATACTGTTACCCATTAAACAAACTTGGGTCCATTACCCAAACTTGGGGTCTCCAACTTCTCATGGCCATAACTCTCTAATCGTGAGGAATTATGTGACATTCCACATACCACCAGAAATGAAATGACAAGCACTATCCATTTAGGATATTTTACCTGAAAAAATCACTTTCCTTCATCTCATTATTTTACAATTAAGCATGGGTTCTCTTACTCCATAAAGCGTCTTCCCATGAGGGCTTTCACCATAAGGGGACCACTTTGGAGTTCATCCATATTTACTTCTTATCAACCATGAAAAAACAATAATGATTCATATTTACATCAAACAATATTGGGTCCATTACCCAAGCCTTTTTTCTACGGGGCTTTCTTCAAGGGTTGACATCAATGACAACCAACCTTAATCAACAGCTTCTGCTGGAAGCCAAACTTTGAAAGGATCTATTAAATCCACAAGGATTCTTGACTTGCATTAACCACTTCTCAGTACTCGACTTCTATTGAAGAAATATCAATATCCTATTGTTTCTTACATGTCCAAGTGATAGGTCCTGAACCAAGGCTGAAAAAATAACCTACAATAGACTTTTGATCATAAGGGTTTCCGACCCAATTTGAATCAGTGAAACCAACCAATAAAGGAGGCCCCCTGAGTTGTAATGTATCTCTAACTAAAAGTACACATGGAAATTTTTTTGACTCCATATTGGAAGGGAGAAGGGGCTAGTTTAGAATCATCCATGTGAAAGCGACGAAGAAGGTCACACACATACTTAGGCTGGGAAAAAAAGATTCATTCATTGGTTTGAAATACATGGAGTCTAGGGAAATAATGCAAATATCCTAAGTCAGTTCATTTCAAATTTCTTCCTAAGGTTGGTTTTCACATGGTTTAAAAGTTTAGGGTCACTACCAGTGAGGATAAGATCATCAACATAAAGAACAGAGACTATGAGATGGATTCCTACTTTCTTTGCATATAAATTAGGATTATAATGACATCTAGAAAATCCGATGTCAAGAAAAAAGTTGTCCATTTTGTCATACCCAGCTTGGGGAGCTTTCTTAAGACCATAAAGAGATTTCTTAAGGCGAAAAACAAGGTCAGAGTAATTCTGGACATAGTCATGAGGTTGTTCCATGTAAATTTCTTCTTTCAAATCCCCATGTAAGAATGCAAATTTAACATCCATCTAATGGACCTCCCATTTATGTGAGGAAACACGGCCTAGAACAAGGCAGATGGAATTCATTTTGGCTACAAGGGAAAATACATCATTATAGTCTATGCCTTCAACTTGAGAGAACCCTTTGGAAACTAACAAAAACTTATGTCTTTCAACACTTCCATCTCATGCATACTTATTTATATACACCCTTTTACATCTGACAAGTTTTCTTCCTTTCAAAAGAGGTACAAGATCCGAAGTATTGTTCTCCATTAAAGAGTGACACTCTTCATTAATTGCTATATCCCAATCTGGATGACCTGAGGCTTCTGCTAATGTTTTTGGATCACGAGTCTCTAAAACTTGAGCCAAAAGAGAAGAGGCTAACTGGAACTTTGAAATTGTATGATGCTGATTTGAAGGATCACTAGCAAGATCGCCAACAAGATCACCAACTACTTCTCGAGTTGAATGGACCCATCTGGGAAGCTGTGGTGCTGGTGCATGTTCATGTTCAATGAACTCATCTAGAAGAAAGTGAGCAGGTGGAGGTGTATTTTCATCCTCATTGTCATCATCTAAAAAAGAATAAACCATAATAGGAACATAAGATGGCACAAACGTCGAAGATGGCTTGCAGGATGAAGAAGGCACAAACACCGAATTAGGATCGTAGGCCAAGATATTTTCATCAAATTCAACATATTTTATAATAATATTTTCATTAGAATTAGATTGAAGAAGTCTGTAACCTTTGACATCTTTAGAATATCCAACAAAAATACACTTCTCACTTTTAGGCTGTAAAGATTTCCTTTTCTAACCAGAAATGTGAGCCCATGCTACACTGCCAAATACATGGGAGTGGCTTACATCTGGTTTAATTTTATTCCATGCTTCTTTTGGTGTTATATTTTTTAGATCCTTTGTGGGAGTGTGATTTACTATATAATTCTCACAGTTAATGTCTTATGCCCAATAATTAAGACTTAATCCTTTAAATTGGATCATACAATTAGCCATTTATTTTAATGTATGATTATTTCTCTCAACAACACCATTTTGCTGTGGTGTATATGGAACAATGTGTTGCATTTGGATGCCCTATCCAATGTAGTGACTTGCAAAATTGTTGTTCACTTATTCGCCTCCATTATTTGTTCTTAACCTTTGAAGTTTATGTTCAAATTGATTTTCTACAAGGGCCTTGTAGACCAAAATCTTGTCAAACATTTCTCTCTTAAGTTTTAAGAAGTAATCCCAAGTGCGTTTGGAGAAGTCATCAATTCAAGTTAAGAAATAATTGCACCCATAAAAATAAGGAGAAGAAATAGAACCACACAATTCACTGTGAACAAGTTGAAAAGGGGCAGAGGTATTCCAAGATGCACATTTGTCAAAACTATCTCGATAATGTTTTCCGAGAACACAACTGAAACAAACACCATCTCTGCAAGAAACAAGAGGAATAATGGTCACCGTATGTTGATTACATAGTTTCTGCAATGAGTGATAGTTTAGATGACCAAATCACTCATGCAAAAGTTTGCTCAAGTCATCTCTATGAGCAAAAAAAGATGATGGAAAAGATGATGAACCAAAGTTGTCAAACTTGTACAACCTGGTTATATCATCAATAATTCTAGTTGCGAGGACATGGTCAAGATCTTTTAAATCCTTAATTACAACGTGATGAGGTGAAAACTCTACAATTTTTCCTTTACCTGAATGAGTGATCTGATCTACTGATAGAAGGTTGCATAAAATACTTGGAACACATAATACATCGTTGAAATGACCATTTTCTACATATATTGTTCCAGAACCTACAACACTGAGATATCTATCATCACCAACAAATATTTTCTTGGTGTTACATTCATTTAGAGCGTAATATATGGTTTTATCCTTAGCCATATGATAAGATGCTCTAGAATCAATAAGCCACTCATTAGAGGAAGAAGTAGAAATTGTATTGAAGGAGAAACTAGAAGCAGAAAGTGCATGTCCATGAGAAGATTACAAATAATAATAATAAGAAGAATCAATACTGATGTTGTGCTTCTTCGTCACTGCTTCTAAGGATTCAATATTTTTAAAATATTTAGACTCCACATGACCATCTTTCCCACAAAAGTTGCAATGCTTGTCACCAATATTCTTACTTTTTAATTTTGCGCCTTTGTCATCATTAGGAGAAAAAGATGGCGGAGAGGGTTTAGGACCATTGTTTTTCTTGTTGTTGTGGCGATGATGTTACTTCTTGGGATTCTTGGATTTATCTTTCTGCTGGGCCACTAAGGTTTTTTTGGATGTACCTATAGTGATAATCAATCCAATTTGCACAAGCTTATCTTTCTCTCAAATCAGAGCATCACAAAAGGACTCAAGAGAGGGTTGTTTATAAACACTCCCTAGAGCTTCTCTAGTGAAATAAAATGTATATACAAAATAGAATATGCACTATCTAGCTTAGAAATAATAACATATATGGGTTGATCTTCCTTCATATCTAGTTGGCATTCTATACAAAAAAGTCCAAGTGTTTTGAACTTATATAAGTAATGTTCAATGCAAGGAAAATCATTTGGAATTAAGTTAATTAACTGGTTTTCCAATTGTTGGGCTCGAATAATATTGTGTTTACCGAACACAACTTCAATATTTTCCCAAGCTTTATCCGGGCCTCAATTTATTGAAGGTTAAACCTTAAATCAAGAGAGATGGAAATTATGATTAGTCTACGTGCTTTGTCATTCCTATTAGCCCATTTGGCATACTTGTCATCATTGGTGGGTTCTTATTCTTTTCCCAAGGTAATCCAGTAAAATCCTTTACTTCTTAATACATCCTCCATATGGGATTTCCATGATAAGTAGTTGGTACTGACAAGCAAAATATCACTGGGATAAGCCATATTAAATATGCATTGAATATGGATTTAAAATCTGAAACTAATGGTCTGGATAAAAATCTCTTGAAAAAATAACTTGTTTAAAAAAATGGCATTGAAAAGGGTTTTTGGATGTGAAAGTTACACCCTTTTGAAAAAAGGCATAAATGGTAACCAAAGAGCCAAGTGGAAAGTATAAGTTGGTCCACATGGTGATGCTCCTCCTAGCTGTGCTTATAAGCTCTCTTTTAAATAATTTACTTATGAAGTGACCCACTTTTATAGAATAAGCGAGAATCACTTGTACAATGAAGTTACTTTGTAAATGAAAGTTGCATGCAAAAAAATAACTTAAAATAAAATATTAAATTTATTTAATAGTGATTCAGTTTTATAATTAAGTGAAATGCACTTTACAATGAATCCATGAACTTTTTCAAAAAAAGTAACAAAAATAGACTTGAACTCAAGACCTCTTACTAAGTAAAGTAACTTTCAACCAAGTGAGCCAGTGCAAAACACATTATAGTATTAAGAAATATGATTGTTGTTGATGGACTTGGAGTGCGTGCTCAATAAAAAAATCTTTTCATGCATTCACCCACAACATTTTGCTTCTCGATAACAACACAGGTTAGATCTCTGTTAGCTTACCCAAGAAATGCAAATCTTCCTTACGTTTATGATTTACTAAGATTGCATAGAGTGAACAACAAAGAGCATACACAGACAATAAAACCCTTTCCGTTCCATTTCTGATTTTCCAAGATTGCACAGAGTAGGGAGAAGAACATACATAAATAAAAAAGAGTAGCAATCCGAAAAATAAAAAAATATAAAGCCGAAATAAAACTGAAATATTATCTCTGTGAAAATTTAAAGGGGTATGTTTAGGCTTTATACCCTTGGATTTGACTAAAATAGTCGTATCTTGGGAAAAAAAAAACTTTTCTAGTGAAAAGAAAAGTGTTTCTAGATGTAATAAGTACTCCAAAGGAAATGGAACAATCCTCTTAGCCCAAAAATGCATGGAAATGGAAAAAAATAGAGATTCAACAACACGACTTCAAGATCTCGATATACAATGAGAGTGGGTCTTCAAATGCGTTCTAATACCATGTTCAATAACACATGTATTCCAACAGAGGATGAACACCTTCAGTAACCACTCACACAATTATATAAAATATCAACACATTGATGTTTTTACATGGTAAACCCCTGTGGGGAAACATCCATGACCCCAACGAACGAGGCCACTTTGAACAATTTATTAATGTAAAAGAAAAATATTACAAGGAGATTTACAAGAGAGTTTCTCACAATTGATCATCGACAAATGAGCCTCCATGATATTCAAATAAATATCATGGACCAATCTGGTGCTAAGCCATTGATCAATGTAGCCATTAAGATCGAGGAGAATACGAGCTATCAGATCACTCTGTGTCGAGAACATATGGAGACCGCTATATTTCCTAACTACAAACACATACTAAAGAAACAAACTAAGAAACACACATTGACCTAATGACACATTAGACCAAATTGATATTAACTAACTCCGAAGTGTCTAAATATCTGAACAGAGGCACCCCAAGGTGAAACACTTGGGCGTATGTATCCCTTCAACAACTCTTCTAGCTACATTTGCAACTTTTTCATTTTTGGTGTGCTCATTCTGTAAGGAGTTTTAGACACTGGGGTAGCTCCATGCATCAATCCAATATAAAAATAAATGTCTCTCTTTGGTGGTAATCCTACAAATTCCCAAAACACATCTTTATATTCCTTCAATACTAGACAATCTTCAAGATTTGACACTTTATCCTTGGCTGACTCTTCCATATGGGTTGCATATATTTGAAACCCTTTTCTAAAACTTGTTTTCAACTACAACGATGAAATATGAAATCTCTTTGACATATATAGGTCTTAGAATACCTTTAATTGTAATTGAATTCCCTTCCTCATCTAGACATGTGAAAGCCTTGTTGTATCAATTTAGGACAACATGATTCTTTTCCAGCCAATCCATACCAATCAAGTAGTCATATGAACCAAGTGGTATGATGTTCAAATCTACCTTAGTGCTGACTCCATTCATGTTCACTGCATAATATTTAACAATCTCATTGATTCTTCTCTTGGTTCAAGTGGCTAGTTGAACCAACCAATACTTTTCATGCTTACATCCCTTCAATTTAAATATGTCAACCATATTAGGATCTACATATCTATGACTAGCTCCAAAATCAATCAAACTAGTTATGGGATGACTATCAATCTTACTTTCCACCTCAATCATGTGGGATTGATAGTCTACTTGTCTATTTTCCAAGGATGCATAATTCCTTGACACAATCCTATCCATGTCTTCCACTATATCAAATTCTTGGATGTTATGCACAATCCTCATCCTATACCCTTTGCAAGGACAATATTTGTACATGTGGTCCCCCTCGCATCCCCAAAATTTTATGGGTTGTTGCATCGATCTTTTCCCTAAGGAATTTGTCATATTAGGCTCATTTTGTGCTTGCTTCCATTTCCTATATGATTGTGAATTATTCCTCTATAAAGATGGTTGAATCCTTTCTTCCTTTGATCCATATTTCCTTTCTTTTTGTCATCCCAAGCTCTTTGAAAATATGGCCTTGCCTTACTCTGCTCATACAAATACATAACTTTTCTCATGGACTCTTCCAAATTCTTGGGCTCATCAAATTGAATCCTTGTATAATGATGGCAACCCACCCAAGAAACTATGAATTTTAAACTTCTCATCCCTGATGAAATCCACATACCTTAGGAGTTCCAAGAATTTCTTCTCATACTCCTCCATGGTCATGTTCCCAAGCTTAAGTTCAAGGAAATATTGCATCTTTTTGTCAAGATAATGTTTCAAAGAGTATTTTTGCTGGAAGCATTTCTTGAAATTCTTCCAAGAAATTCTCTTGTCTTCAATATGCTTGAATTGCTTCAATTGATCCCACCACATGAAAACTTTCCCCTGAAGATGATATATGGAAAAATTTTCTTCCATATTTGATCAATAATTGTGCAACTGAAAATATTTTCTCATGCCCAACAACCAAGCTTCAAATTATTCTCCCTTCCTATGCTCTCCATCAAATGTTGGTGGCTTCAACCTCATGAGATATCCTTGAAAAATATTTGACTCATACCTTCTCTTTGATGTCTAACAAGAGACCTACTTGAGTAGCTCTACGAATATGAAAATACAAGTGCTCTTCAAGCTGAATGTCTAGGTGAATGGTGATTCCTACTAAAATTTCTTGAGTGCCTTGACCCTCTATAGTCATCCCTCCTATCATGAGATACGTTCTATTTTTCATGCCTTGCATTGGTCGCATGCCTTATGCTAGTCTCCTTGTTGATTTGTCTCTGCGGGTTATTTAAACTCTGTAGTAGCTGGGAATTAATTTGGTTCTACTCCTGTTGAGATCTTATAAATATTTCATTATCTTCTCTATATCTTTTCACTTCCCTTTGCAAGATCTTCATCAACTCTACATGATCCACTCTGCTTATGTGCCTATTGGACTTTGTTTTTGCATTTCCTAGGCTAATATTTAATCCTCTAATTTCATCTCTATGGTTGTAGGAACCTGTGCATCATCCATATCTTTAGTCCTCATATTTGAACCTGATCTATTATGTCCGTACCTCTAATTCTACAAAAATGTGGATGCAACAATTGTTGTTAGAATTATGCATATTATAAAATATTAATTAATTAGTCTACATGCCATTCTTCATCTCAATTTATGAAGAGCACAAGTGCACTAGTCCAAATTTTGATTCTTTAGACACATTCTCCTATGAATCATCTTTCCAATGATTATACTCATGCCTCATTCTGAGTTCTGAGTGAAAAGTTACAATCTTATGAGTTTTGCCATTTTTACTCAATTATGACCTATTTTTACTGATGCAATTTATCCGAGAGACCATTTTCTACCACCTGTAGAAGTAAATTGTTCAAGAGTCATAATTTTTTTTGTATTGGGTGCATATATGGTTTATGATTTTGAATAGAAAACAATTTTATATTTGAAATTTGATGCTCCATTCAAATTTGGACAAATATGGAATGGACGACTTTGTGCTTTTACATTTTCTCTAGAATTTTTAGCCAAAATTGACTATCTCCCAAATGAAGCAAAACTAGGAAAAAATTCCTCAAGAAAAAGTTGTCCAGATTGATAGTAGGTAAAATGTTGATTAAATAATGTTTTCCATATTTGTGATATGGGGTCCCTTTTCCTCCTTTGATGATTTTAAAAATCCCTAAAAAGTGTGAGGGAATAATGGATTTTTCCCTGTTTTAGCATCCCCACTCAAAACCATTTTGAATTTAGCCAAAACCCCTACTAGGTACCTTCGTACCTATTTTTTGGACTCCTTATCAAAATTTTGTCTTTATCCGAGTCCTAGTTACTGAGCACGACCCATAACTTTAAAAACCACTAATTGCCATTTTTCGGAGAATTGAAGCAAAATTGGCCCATGGATATTACAAAAATTTTTGTAGGCCTCGTCACTGCATACATACCCCTTAAATTTCATTTGATTCTAAGTTTTTATGCTCTTGTTATGGCCAAAACAAATTTTTGGCTCTAGGCTTATTTTTTTTAATATAAAACTACCATCTTTGCTGATGTGGAAATGTGACATACATGGCATGGAACGTGGCTACTAATGTCCATCTATCATCTCCTGATTCATCCATATAGTCATCCTCCTTTCCCTTCATCTATGATCCAAATATTTCTCCTAGAGACACTCAATGAAATCCTTTGTATCGACAATCTTGGAAAACTCCACTTTTTCGGTGACCTCCAAAAAATTCCATCGACGATTGGCGAAAAAGTACCTATCGACGATTAATCGAAAACCTTCTATCGATGATTGGAGAAAACATATCTATTAGCGATCGATGAAAACGTATCTATCGATGATCGGATAAAAAACTTCTATCAGTGATGGGAAAAAAAGTATCTGTCAATGATTAACTGAAAATCTTCTATCGACGATCGATGAAAAAACATCTACCAGTGATCGGTCGAAAACATTCTATCAACGATTGGAAAAAGGTTTATGTTTTGTTCCCACTTCGCCGAACTTCGAAAAGCTCCCTTGGCGATCAAAAGAATTCCTTTCACATTGTCAAACTCATTTAACTTAGAGATTTCTAACCAAATTCACATTGGATCCGGATCGTTGATCTCAATATCAAAGTGATCTCGACCATTGATGGCCAAATCGAATGCAACCTGGACCATTAATTCCCCAAACTTCGCCGAACTCTGAAATCTTCGACGATTTCCACTTTTCTCCATTGACGATCGATGAACTAAACTTTGTTCCCACTTCACCGAATTTCCCTGAACTCCAAAATCTTTTCGTGAACTAAGAAATTTTCTTCGACAAACTACAAATTTTAACCAACCCAAAATGAATCTTAGCCGTTAATTCATCAAAATTTATTCCATGAACCCTGCCTTCCACCACCATGGTGATTCCAATGTGGACCCTGCAATTCCATGTCATGAGTAGGGTCCACATCATCATTTGTATGAAAATTTTCAAAAATCCCAAAAAATTATAATTTTTGAAAATGTCATAATTTTTTCTAAAATTTTCTTTTTCATTCACCGTGAGAGTTTTAGACTTAGCTTCCCATGGCCAAACTTGGCCCTGCAACTATCAATTCAACATCCCTTTTCCAAATTACATGCCTATTTCACCCATAAGTTGGGATTTTTCACTCTAAATTCACCATTTTTTTCCAATTTCAACATAGACTAAAATTCTACAATAACAAATTCCTTAAATCTATGTTGGTCTTTGGCCCATACGATTCCAAAGTTGAACCAAAATATCTGATACCAATTTGTAATGTACCCAACTCCCTTGCTGGGCCATGTTACTATCAAATCAAGTAACATATTTTTTTAAATGCAGAAAATACATGCAACATGACACACATGCATGCTATTGTCATGAATAATTTAAAAATGTGAATGCATCCATTTAAACATGCACAACAACCATTAAATGCACACAACAACATTCATACGTATAAATTACAGAGTAAATGAAACATTCTATCACACCATTGAACATTAAATAACACAATGATCAAAACACTTATCTTTTAAAAATATTTTACACAATTGGCTGCAAATGAAGGACATTTCTCCCAATCATAAGCTTTGTCGCACCATTTCTCTCTGCAACAAGCCACTCTTTTTCAACACTTAGCTTTGTTTTTCCTCACTTCTTGCTAACTCTAAAAAAATGCTCTCTTTTCTTCTCGAATTTTCCCTTCTCCCTTGCTTGCTTTACTCTTACTCTTCCCCCAAGGATGATTAAGCTCAACCCATGCTATCATAATTGAGTGGGATGACTTATTCACCCAAACTGTTACTTGAATTCAATGATTGAGTGCTGAATAAGTAAAATGGATAAATGGCTAAATGATTAGTTGATTAATGAAATAGATTGAGACTTAAGGCACATGGAAACCCCACAAAACCCCCCATTAAGCCGTCTCTCTTGTGAAATCATAGCCCCCACAAATTTGATCCTTATCTGTCTAGTAGCTGGCGGTATAGTCCATTTTATTATTTTCAATATACAATGTTTACAAATTACATCACTTAGCCCACAACCATTCATAACACTTACACATATACAATGCTATATTGGGAGATCAAAACCAGTGTGTTACCAATTAATCCCAAAATTTAATAAAACACAGATTAATTAATAATCAAAATACATAATTAAAATTACAAATACTTTAGTTTAAGTTATTTACTAAGTTTCTTTCCCTCTTAGCCTCCTTAAACCCCATGTCTTTCCCCTCTTCCCCTCAAGTGGAGTCATATCTACCTATCTACTGTCCTTCTCTTCTACAACTTATGTATTTGTTTTATTGTCTTTTAATGTACACTTTTACATATTACATAATTCAAATTTTAGCTATTCATCATATGGATACAAAATACTCATATGGAAAACAAAAGTGAGATATTATAGAAGGCGTGCAAACAAAAGAGCTCACTCACATGCTTTTCATCGATTGTTTTCATTTCACAGAATATTGCAAATTTTCGATGGCCAAAATGAAAAAGGGGGGAATTGCAAATTTTCCATGGCCAAAATGAAAAAGAGGAAAATTGAACCAGGAATGGACAAACTGGACAACCGATGAAATTCTGAAATCTATTTTTGGTTGAAGGGGCGAAGTGTGGAATATAACGATGTGTTTATAGACGGGTGAATGGGCCATAATTTTTGGTGTCATCTTTATCTATCATGGGAAATCCTGCTCAATATTGATGATTTTTTTGGTTTGGAATCTTGTAAATGAATATTTTCATTTTTTTTTTTTTTCAATGAGTAGATCTCACACCTATCACACTTTTAGAAGGTACGTAAGGCTTGTCGTGCATACCACATTTTCATAGCTCATTGGGTAATGAATGTAAATGCATCCCACATTTTCATGGTTATACCCAATTGATATCTATCCCTTCGTAGCTACAAGACAAATTTCTGTTTGACTAGCAATGATAAGTAATTCCAATAATGGATAGGGACATTCAAATAAATACAAAACTGGTCATACTAACCATGAGCCATGGGTGAGGATTCAAAAATTGGTTGAAAATGTCAAATTCATGCTCACCATGAGTCATGGGAGAGGATATCTATAGAAATTGAGAAAGGATTGATAATTATGAATGAAAGTATGGAGATGCACCAAATCTTAAATAAATTTAAAATTATTTCAATTTTTTTTTAATAATAAATTATTTATAAAATTGTTAAGTTTAAATCATGAAAAATAAGGATATAGAGTGAATGACCATTATTATTTTTAAGTATGAGGTAAAATTGTAGTTGAGTATATTAATGAGACACTGAAACAACATTTTGGTTCTAGAGTATGCCTTAAAATTGCTTTT
>ML804293.1:205442-225161 GCA_009831015.1 Picea engelmannii | reverse complement strand
ACAAGATTTAATTGAAATTGATGATATAACCGGTTTTAATTGAAATTGAATTGAGATCCACGGCTCTTCACCTGGTAAGGAGACACCTGGTAACACATGTTTTGATTGAAATTGAAAAGCACACATATTCGTGGGAATGAGGTTGAGGTAGTGACTATTCACTTAAAAGTGGTATTAAAGGGTTGTATGCATATTAATTTTTGTTAGTCACTTAAAAGTGAAATTTAAATGGAAAAACAATAAATTTTTAATATGGTTAAGTAAATGTTAAAAAATAAATTCATGTATTTAGAAATATTAGAAAGTTATCAACATTAAATTTTATTCATTAATTTGACAAACCAAAAATATGTTAACATCTCCAATTGCTATTCATAACATTAAAATTTACAATTAAAAACTCATTAATTATACCCTTTTCCAATAAATATAGCTTAAATATAAATTAAATTTAACATAACTTCTTGATCTAACGTACTCTACACTCTAACAGTGACCAAGACGAAAGGTGACTTAATTTGGCATCTGTTCCAAGTCCAACAACGTTCTCTACATGCAAATAATGTCACGCTGTCCATTGTAGATTTTCAGTTATCTTCGAAGTCTAACACCGTCATCTAGAAGGCGGGTCATTGTAGATTATCTGGGATCGCTTTGAAGTTTAACACCACCAAAGGCGGGTCATTGTGGATTATCTCTCATACTTCGAAGCATAGCCACAATCTAGTAGAGTCACGGCGACCAACCGCCAAAACTGACCTCTATTTAAAAGAAATTGAACACTTTCTGGTGCTTTTCTTTGCCATCCTAGTCAATACGGCATTTTTTAACAACCGCCAAAACTGACCTCTAATTAAAAAAGAAATTGAAGACTTCTGGTGCTTTTCTTTCCCATCCGAGTCAAAACGACAATTTTTGGTAAGGGCAATTCCAAATTTTGTGTTAGTACATAAAATTAAATTTGTGCAAATTTATCGATCATATCGATAGGTATAAACAACACAAGCACATAATTGTGGTTCAGGAAAGTTTATAGGAGTATGTCATTTAAAAACCTTTATTAGAGTTTATGTTAGAATTTTCTAACATAAACCTTAATTAGGGTTTATAAATGAAATACCTTAGCCATAATTATGTGGCTATGATAATAAAGGCCACATAAAATAGCACAACCACAATTATAAAATGATTTTTGATAAAGAATACATAGTTTAAGATAAACTCAAACTGATTTATTATAAATTAAAAGAATATCACATATCTCCTTCTACACTTGGTGACACATTTCTCACACCAGACAGACTCTGACTTGCTAAACTTTTTGAATTTTTTGTTATGTCGAAAGGCATACATCTATTGACCATGGGCACATTTAATAGGTTTTTAGTGCTTAATCAGTTTTGTATGGACAAGATTAAATATTGATAGAATATTCTTAGCAGTCCCAATAAATCAATGGTTGTGATTTCAACCACTAACTTCCTCACTATTATAAAGACATCAGTTTACATGTTTATTCTTTTACTTTTACTTAATCATATTTAAAATTTACTATGGTGGCTAGCTCATTGCCAAGTATAAGTGATTAGGGTTTCATTTTCTAGGCCAACCTAAACCTTTGGCCTTCACCAACCACATTCTGGACACACTACCTCTTTCCAGCCAACTCCTTCAGACTCCTTCCGTCCATCTCTGAGCCGTTTCTCTTTCCCAGGGGTTCAAGTTTTGCAAGCCGTCCTTTCTACGTTCACCAGCCACGAATTTGTGACTGTGCTAGTTGTTATATCAGCAAAGGGATGATATAGTCACTACTGTTCAAAGGGGAAATTAAATAAATTAATTAACTTTCCTCGATGGAATCGGTCAGTGAATTGGGAACTCCGGAGGATGATTCTCTTAATAGATTTCGTACAACATAAAATATTTAGAAATTTATTTTATTGAATATGCGAAGTAACAACATGGAAAGCATTGACATCACTTAGTCATGAAGACATAGTATATTGATGGAGAGTAAAGCCTTTACCAACCCATGGAGGATTAGCCGCAAGGAGCAAGTAGTTGTCGAACACATAATGTAAAGCCTTTACCAACCCATTGAGGATGAGCCGCAAGGAGAAAGTAGGTGTCAAACACATAATGTAGCAAGAAAATTGAATAACTTTCTCAGCTTGGTAGCTAAACAATAGGAAAGAGGCACCTACA
The DNA here is from genome assembly GCA_009831015.1 of Picea engelmannii. NCBI lineage: Eukaryota > Viridiplantae > Streptophyta > Pinopsida > Pinales > Pinaceae > Picea > Picea engelmannii. The sequence goes on along the minus strand of ML804293.1, from coordinate 222,956 downwards.
AATCTTACAACCTATCTCTATTGAACAACAACCGTGTATTAGACTGCGTATGTTTTTACAATTAATCATAATTGAACGATTGTTTATCATTCAAAATAGAAGCAATAAGCTCTTATAAATCCTCCTATAGCCCCCGGATGGGGTATTAGTGCTAGACAAATGGCGCAAAGCGGTAGAGCAGTCAGGCCAAAAAGGCAGGGAGCCATGTGATGAGCTCGTGCCAACGACCACCACCTCAACCCTGCATTAGTTCGACTTCACGTCGCTACAACACCATTAAATTTGGTGTGCCTCACCCTCATTACGAACTTCTTTATGGCTTTTCTGTCTGCAAATGTTTCTCATCCTCGCTCGAGGACCGACTCCCACATCCCTCCACTACCCTGGCCTATATTAACCTAGACTTTCATGGTGTTCACAGCCCATGGCCCTCTCCAATCTCTCTACATTTGCCTGGAGTACTTACCCATTATCTGCCTTCAAACGAAGAACATTATGCCGCGTCAAAGAGGAAGGTCGTGAAGAGGCTCTCCATGGCATCCTCCTCGACCCTAAACCTTTGTTTCTCCCCCTGGTTCGCCCTCCATGTTCTCCTCACTGCCTCTACAGCCTGAGATGGCACCTCTCGCCTCCTCAACCTTGCCTGCCTCCCAGTTCGAATGCCTAGTCACTATTGATAGCTTGTTGGGCTCTCTTTCACGATTTCCTGTCGTCCCACCAAACTCCAGAACCAACGAGCCTTCTCTTGCACTGGTATCTTGCTCCTCACAGCCTCCCATGGGGGCACCACCTCTTTTTCGAGGTGGCTAAAATAGGGCGTACGCTTCCATCGACTCCATCCTTGATTCACAGCTGAAAGCAAGTTTAAACATTCTCTATGGTGTGGTCTTCGAACTTCATCAGGGAATGGAGGACCTCCATTTCCGACTGCAGATTATGGATGGAAAGATCTCAACCCTCCTTCAGATTCTATCCACCTTCCAGGATGCTTTCCCCTCCACTCCAGAAGGCGCAGCTTCAGCAGAGGAACCCCATGTAGAGAGCGACGACAGGAATGCTCAGCCGCAACATTCAGCAGAGGTCATTATGGAGCAGGTCAAGCATGAGGACACGAAGGCTACGACAGCTACAGGCCAGCATGTGTAGAGTCCGCCTGGAGATGCCCTGCCAGCTGCCAACAGGGACGAGAGCAATGTGGACGCTGACATGAATTTGGAAGGTAGGGACACCCATTGAAGAGGAGCCTTGGTACGTGGTCATTCTAGCCACCTAACCAGGTTACTCGCCAAGTGTATGACCCCACAGGGTTTCTTTTCTCTTTAATAGTCTCTTTTCCTAGCTGTAGCTTAGTCAGCTTAGTTTTGTTTTATAAGATTGTTAGACTATCAAATGCTCGACTTACCCGGCTTTGGGGCAGTTCAGTAATTACAGTGCGGTTGTTTTCAAGTTTTTGCACCTCTAGTCTGTTTTTTTGAAGGCCCTTTATATATAAAATCTCTTACTTACAAAAAAAAAAATCCAATCCTACAGGATCATAGGATGATTGCATGAGACTCCTGCATCTTCAGACCTGATAAATGGAAATTAAAGTTTGATGCTTGTTCATTTGTTCATTATATTCTTACAGTTTCGACTTTTTTTTGGATCGGATATATGCAATAGATTTTAGGTTTTGCTCACACTAATTTAGTGATCGATAACTGATTACTCCATCATACCCCATCTTCCTTTAATAACTGATTACTCCATCATACCCATCTTCCTTTAATTCGTTTTTTCTCTAAAAAAAAATTCAAATTTTATATGAACCAGTAGATAATCCGACAAGAAATGCATATGGATGCTATTGTCAAAACTCAAAATATTGTAAAATATTATCCACTGGATGATGCATTATATTTGAGACTATTATGAGCATTATTTTGAGAAATCATCCAAGAACAACTTTGATGACTCCTGAGAACACAATTTGTATGACTCCTAAGATTAACTTAATAGTGAAAGAATGGGCAGAAAACTGTTAAGCCCTCATTTTCCTTTGGTAGTATCTATGCATATTTCGAGGGGAAGTAAGCAAAATTTTGTTCATTAAAATAGATGTTTATTAGAGTGTAATGACAATGGAAAGCCTTTAAAGAGATATAATAGGAGATTTGAAACTGGTTATTTGAAGTAGATGTTTATTAGAGTGTAGTGACAATGGAAAGCCTTTAAAGAGATATAATAGGAAATTTGAAACTGGTTGTTTGATATAATTTTGATATATAAAATATTGTAAAAAATTGAGTGCATCATACATTTAAATGAAAACGAACTTAAATTAAGCTGAACTTGTGTCAGAAATTATGTTAATTTACATTCCTAACTTAAATTATTTATTATAAATCTTAAGACTTTAAATTTTTCTTTAAAATGTGCTTAGACCGTTAAAAGCCATTTTCATTCTCTCCGTACAAAAATAACATTACTTAAATCAATATCTTGAAATGATCAAAGTCCAACGTTAGTAGCCACAGTGAATAGATTGTTGTAGTTGTAGAGAAATTAAGTAAAATACAGATCGAGATGCATGCATGGCAGATTTGACGACTCCTTCATCCTGAGTGGAATGTAAACACCCTCGATTCATTCAGAGTGAAAGGATAGCTGCAATGCACAATAAAATGAGTCCATCATTTCAAATGTGCATATGGTCTTGCAGGGATAATGCTAAGAAAAGTATGTGTTATAAACTTCGGAATAAAATCAAGAATTAACAAAGAAACCAATCTTTACTTGAACGATGGGTTGGTGATAGCTTTACTTGAACCATGGGTTGGTGATATCTTTATGCAGTTTATTGGTTTTTTTGGATTAACCCTCCCCTCCATAAGCCCTACTCTCTGAACTTCTTCTCACAACGTCCAACATCTTCAAATGGGGATTGGATTTTTTAAAAGAAAATCGTGTCCATATCTAGCTATTGTGTCATAATAAAAACATTAAAAAAAAACCAAAATGCAGGTTAAAACCACATTATCCCAAAAACCTAAAACATAAATTTATCCTAAAATCTCAAATAATCTGGAAATTATAATTGAAGGAAACTACATCCAACATCTTAGAATGAGGGATAGATTTTTTAAAAGAAAATAATTTCCATATCTAGCTATTGTACTATAATAAAAACACTAAAAAAACACCAAAATCCAAGTTAAAACTACACTATCCCCATCAGCATGCATGGAAAATCTAAGACATAAATTTATCATAACATCAAAAATAATCTGGAAATTATAATTGAAGGAACTAATTACATCCATTTTTACAGAGAAAGATGTTACCTCATCTTTCTTGATGCTTTGATTTGATACCCCTCTTCCCAATCTGATACGTTGTTCTATCTCTTTGGCTCCAAACCAATCGAAACACTAATGGTTCTCTTGATTGTGCTAAAAATGCATAGTCCGGAATTCCTCTAAAATATTTATATGCATACTATACTTGCAGGTATATGAAGGAAGGTCATAATATGAAATAATAAAAATTGGAAAACGTGCTCGTGCATCCAATATGCAAAACGTATAATCCCATAAATTTAAATAACTTTAAATTGAAAAATAATTCTCTTGTCTCCCATAAATTTAAATTGACAAACGTGGTCTAAAAGCTCGCACCAAATATGGCACACCTGAAATCCCATAAATTTAAATAACTTTAAATTGCAAAATGCTTCTGTTTCCCATACATTTAAATTGGGAAACGTCAGGTATATGAAGTGCCTATCTCCCGTACATTTAAATTGGAAAACGTGGTCTGCGTCTAATATAATGAGGCGTAGCCTGCCTGCATCCAATGTAATGAGGCGCATATCTAACATAAAATAAATTGGCAAACTTAGAAATAGGCACCTGATACGTGTAATACCTAGTAATGAAGTTGAGGTTGAAGTTGACGTTGAGTTATCGTCAGTTAATCATTCAAACTTTGCAATCCATGGCAATGAGGTTGATGTAATTCCTGTTAAAAGCTTGTAAAAAGCTTAATCATCTAAAAGCCTAAATCATATTGTGATACAATAATTTTTTAATATGATTAGGTAAATGTGAAAACATAAACAAGTTAATGGATGCATTCATAAATGCAAGGAAGTTATGAATAGTAAATCTCATTCATTGATTTGGGAGTACCACTAAGAATATGCCATCATCTTCAACTCCTAGCCATCACATTAGGGTTTTAGATTAAAAGGTCATTAATTGTGCCCATTTCCAATATTATTTGAAATTTATTTAGACACATTGATTTTTAGATATGCATTTTGTCACAACCCCATAGGACATTTGGATGAATCTTTCCATCATTTGTCTCCTCAAAGCCTCTTCTAGGCTCCCGACAAGTCACATTCATACTCTAGTGCAACTCTTGTTTACTTACAAAATTTGTTAGCACAATTTAACACTTAGCCTTGTTTAAGCATTCATCCATGGACATGAGCAATCAAGAGAAAAAAGCGGAGCAAAAACTAAGACAACACATAAATAGTTTGGGCGGCACTACCAGCTTGGTTTACAATAGGGGAGAGTCAAACGAATCGCCTCACCTCACCAAGACAATGAAGAACAGATTCGTCGCCACATCACCAAGACACTCAAGAACAGATTCGTCGCCACATCACCAAGACTCTCTATTGCAACCGTCTTGGCAACTCCTTGCAATGCACCTCAGATGTGCTCACAACCATAGACTTTTTTTCATTTCGTTTTTGCAGACTTTCACCAAGCTAACACAAATTTCAATTTTCCCCACACATGCCTCCATAGACCTATGTTTTGAGACTTCCCCAAAACCTTCCAAGTATCCAACTCCTGGCTACTTGTCTTCCATTTTGGAAAATTCTCCTCAATTCGTTTCCTCATACTTCATCCACATATCTTGCCAAAAATGCTAGTATTCTCTCTTTTGTTGCGCACCCTTGCTTTTATAGGAGCTCCAAGGGTATCTTATGTGAAACTATGGATCTCTTGCATGTATTGCACCCCTTCACAAATTTTAAACTAAACTGACCATTGCACCCCTCCGTGGACCCATGGCGCCCATCTAAGCCCATTCTCATTCATCTCTTGGACCGATGTTCCCCATCCTTGGGCACACACCCCTTACCTTATGCTCTTCCTTGTTTCGATCATCACGACTCTTCATGGGTGTGTCATGCAGTCGTTCAAATTCTCCAACACACCCATGGTACTAAGGGTAGACCAATCCACTCCTTGGGTGAGCTCCCAAGTTGCCCTTCCCTTGCCCAAACAAAACACAAGTCTTTGTCGTCCATCGCAAGGAAAGAAGGGTGTGGGCCCACTTGGGTGTGCACATCACCATCATGCCCCAAGGTGTTCCTTCTCACACCCAAACATCTTTGTCTACCCAACCAGTCATTTCCTCCTTGTGCTCTTCATTCATTCCATTGTAGAATCTCCCCAAGGAGCGTGCACACTCAATGGATGTCATGGGAGACCCTTACATCCTCCCCCACTCCAAGTCGTTGTCATTCCTGACAACATCTCTTGACTTCCAAAGTGTCTCTGCTCATCTCTGGATCTTGTCACCACCCAACGATTGTTGCTTCCTCAATCGTTGTCATCAAGGAAAACCCCCCTTAGGAAGTTTCATGAGTTTATGAAGTGTCACTTCTCTTTGAATTATATTGCTTCCATACTTTGGTTTGTCTACCCATGCTTCTGTGCATTGGATCCCCTTGTGACTTCGGTTGATTGGGTAGTTAATCTAATCATCGCGCCTATGTCTCAAGAAGTCACATATTCACATTCAAACTCTTGTTTTTGTCTGCAAAGTCATCACATTCAAAAATATTTGTTTCCTTTAATATGTCAATTCAGCCACTGCGATCACAACATTTCTCACCAAGGCACCCCCTGAAGACACCCCATTGGCCTCACTTCCCCCCACCGATAAAATGAGCAAACCTGTTGCTTCTAGTTTGAAGGTGAAGGGGGATGGTCGGTTGGGACATCTCCCTCATCTCCAATCCATTCGAAAGACATCGAAAAATTGTCACCATATTTTTTTGTTATGTACTACATACCGACAAAAATGACCTATAAGTTTTCGGTGCGCCCTATAAAATTTACAAGGTGCACCATGAGTGGTGCAAGTCGAACGACTTGAACCACCGTGCAGAAAAAAATAAAATGAAAAACAATGGAAATTTTACTCAATTTCACAATTTAATCTAATAAAAATACAATGTAGAAAGAAATAAGGAATTTAACCGGATATTTTCTTGTCAAGGAAGCATGGTTGGGATGTAGTAAAAAAAATGAAATTTTCCCACCATATGGAAAAATTGGAATCCCACGAATCGATCACCAAAAAAAAACAAAGAAAGAAACAAAAGTGTCTATGGGAGTGCGCTTCAGTTGGGAGAAGGTGGTACCAGTGCTTAAGAGATTCTCTACATTGGAAATGGTAAAAATGGTTTTTTACCATCGATTTTTTTTATTTAACTTTGTTCCGGTGTGCTCACGTTAACCGCACTAGTGTTCAACATTGCAAAAAGACACACCATTATTTTTTAAAAAGTCATTGACGGTTCACCATATGGAACACATCGGTGCAAAAGAGTACAAAGGTGCACCAATATGATTTAAAGAAAAACGTAGACTATGCATTTCTTTGTTGTGCACCGATGTGCATGTTTCGTGTGTACCAGTGCTCGTGATCTTATTTTAGATGATGCACACTGGTTTTTTTTTTTAAATAAATATGCAATGGTGCAACATTGTCTATTCGCACCAATGCATTGATTTCTAGTGGCACAATGTTGAAAATAACACACTATGATTTAAAAAAAAAACCTTGCGACAGTGCACCAGTTTGGAACGCACCAGTGCATCCAATGGACAACGATGCACTAGTATGCATTTTTAAAAGGAATAATGCGGAGACGATGCACCTATTTGTTGCACACCAGTGTGCCCGTTTCATGTGCACCGGTGCTTGCAAGCTTCTTTTATATGATGTGCACCGTTGTTGTTTTTTCTTTTTAAATAAATATGCAATGATGCACCATTGTCTATTAGCACTAGTGCATTGATTTCTTGTGGCGCACTGGTGCAGTATAGTCTTATGAACACACCGTTAAAAAAATCCACTAAAACATCTTCCCGTGCACCTCCTCTAGTGACCTCCACTACAAACGGATTTTTGGGCTATTTATATAGGGGCTTCTGCAAAAACATTTGTTATAGGGTCTTTTCCTTGTAGTGTGAGCTTCCTTCCATTTTTTTCATTAGACTATCCAACCATCATTCCACATCATCAAATTTCATCCCCATAACATTGTTTTCTCTAGTTGTCTATAACAACCATCTGCAAGGAAGACATCTACGTGCTTCCTTCCTTCCTCCTCATGGTAGGAATCAAACATGGAGTATCTCCTGAGAAAATTTCAACATTGTTCATGTGAAGAATTGATGGTTCCTTTTCCTTCGTCATGAACTCTTGTCCAACACAACTTCAAAATATTCCATAGGAGCGACGATGAAACTTTTATTTCCACACCAGTCACCAAGCTTCAACGATATGTCCTTGGCCACACCAATGAATATCTCCATGCCTAAGTTGACTGTCTTTCAGGTTGTTTGTGTCATTTTAGGATGAAACCCAAGCCTTTGCACCATGTCTTCCCTCAATAAATTATGAGTCACCACATTTTCCAGCATGGCTAATACTAAATTCCCATTGAATTTAGCCTGTACATACCAAAGTTTCATCTCGTCCTGCTCTTGGCTCTCCATGGATTCATCCTCTGTGACAACATTCAATACTTGCAAGACTCCAACAGATGGGTTGTCTACCTTCTCCAAAGAATTGAACTTATGTTTCAAGGGACAATTCTTCACATAGTTCTCCTTGGCACAAATCCAACACAAAATCAATTTTTTCTCTTTCATGACATATGTTTTCTTTTCATTGTCTTTCCCGCCCTTGGACGTCTTTGATTTTCCTTTTTATTTCCTCCTCCCCTTCCCTTGCAGTTTATTCTCACTTTGGATGTCCTCATTGTTCTTATAACATGTCTTTGGTTCACCATGAAAGTCCAATATTTTTTCCACTACACTGATCATTGTCTTAAGTGTCTACACATTCTCTCGTCATGACTCAGTCTACTCCCACAGTTGAAAATGTTTCATGAAGTGGAAAATTTTGTCCTCTTCTGACATGTCTTTAATCTCGAACATGAGCCCTGTGAAATCCTTGATGTAGGCTTGGATATTGCTAACGTTCTTGAGAGCCAACCATTGATTCCTTCCAATCCGTGCTTGGTTCCCTAGACTAAAGTGTTCCTTCAAGGTTTCCTTTATCTCTGCCTAGTTTCGATATTCTCAATGGTTCTCCCAACTGCTAAGTCTTCCACTTGGTTACTCCACCAACTTAGTGGTTCTTGTCAAGAACATTTTTGTATGGTTCACCTTATATTTATTCAAACTTTTGTTCAACTACTCCAAGTACTACTAAATTTCCCAACAACTTAGCATTGTGAGTTCCATCATATGGCTTCGGTTCCTTTATCTTGATTCTCATCGGCATGAAATTAGAGCTCTTCCTATTAACCAAATCTTGTTTTATCAATGTGATGGTGTCATCTTGGTCCTTCAACCTCTGTGTGATTGTAGAAATTAAGTTCTCCATTTCCTTGAGTCTCCTCTCAATGTCATTTGTCAGTGTGTCGGTCATCAAAGCTATAGTTGAATGGAACTCCTAAATGGCTTTGTTAAACCCAAACTTCATCTTATCCATCTCATTCTCCATTTGGTCGTCCTTCTCACCATGATGGAAAAATGTGTTTGTCATTTGCTCAATGGTAATCTCCAATATAGTTATTCGATACTTCATATTTCCAGTCTTAGGCTCCCTCTCGGTGTCACTTTCGTCACCCATGGATTTCCCTCCAAGTATCTTCAGTTTGCTTGTATATTATCAGTTATATTCGAAGACTAACACCGTCATCTCAAGGTGGGTCATTATAGATTATCTCAGATCTCTTTGAAGCCTAACACCACCAAAGATGGGTCATAGTAGATTAGCTATCATGCTTCAAAGTATAACAATGACTACCACACTCTAATAGATTCACTATGACCAACCCCCAAAATAGACCTCTAATAAATAAAAAATTAAGACTTTCTGGCTTTCATTGCCATCCGAGTCAATACGACAATTTTTGGTAAGGGTGCATTGTGTCTGCCTTGGTGACTAATATTATGGGTTTACTAGTTGTTATTGTTAGTGACAATTTAATTAAAGGGTTTCAACCTTGGTCTTAGACAATAAAGAAGCCTTATTTTTTTTCATTAGTATGGACAATTTAAACACATCTTCCATTTGAGTGATTGTTAGCTTGGGGATCTACTTGAGCATGAGATTGTATAATTCATCATTGTTTAATAATCTAATTGAGCATGAGATTGTATAAATCATCATTTTTTAGGAATCTAATTGAGCATGATATTGTATAGGTCGTGTAGTATTAGTAATGGAAGGTCTTGACCACGCAATCAATGTGAAATTCCAAATTTTTTGGTTGTACTTTTGTACGTAAAATTAACTTTGTGAAAATTTATGTATCTTATAGATATGCATAAATTATTTTAAATCTTTTGACACATTGATTTTTAGATATGCATTGTGTCACAACCTCACAAGACATCGAGACAAATCTTTCGATTGTTCGTCTCCTGAGAGCATGCGACAGCATGATGGTTCTTACTTGGTTTCTTGGCACACCAAGAATACTTCATATAGACTATGCCTCTTCACCTAGAGCATAACCATACTTTTTTCTAGGATACCAGAGAGTCACATTTCTACTCTAGTGCAACTCTTTCTTACGTAGAAAATTTGTTAACACAATCTAACACTAAGTATTATTTAAGCATTCATCCATGAACATGAGCATTCAAGAGAACAAATGTGGAAAAAAATGAATACAACAAATAAATAGTTTGTGCAGCACAAACCATGCCTAACGCCCTACTAAGTCTTTGTTATTGCAAAACAATTACCAATTAGCACTATCGGCTCAATTTACAATAGGGCATAGTCAAATGACTCACCTCACCTCACCAAGACACTAAAGAACAAAAATTGTCACCACAAGGCTATATGTCACAATCATCTTCACAACTCCCTATGGTGCACCTCATATGTGCCCAAAACCATAGACTTGTTGCCATTTCATTTCTGTAGAATTTCACCAAACTAACACAAATTTTGGTTCTTCCCCACACATGCCTCCACAAACTTTTGTTTTAAGACTTCCCCAAAACATTCCAAGTATCCAACTCTTGACTACTTGTCTTCCATTTTGGAAACTTTACCTCAGTTCGTTGCCTCAGACTTGCATCCACATCTCTTGCCAAAAATTCTCCTATTCTCCCTTTGGTTGTGCACCCTTTCTTTTTTAGGAGCTCGAAGGGTCTCTTTTGTAAAATGATGCATCTCTTGGTTGTTTCGTGCCCCTTCATGAGTTGCACACTCAAACGACCATTGTGCCCATCTAATCATGGGAACACATCAATCGTTTGACTCTTATACCGACGCACCCCATCCTTGGACGCGTGCCCCTTGCCTTATGCTCTTCCTTGTGCTGGTAATCATGGATGTAAATGGGTGTTTCGATGGAGTCGTTCCACTTCTATGGCATTCCCATGCTACTAAGGGTAGATGGGTCCTCTCCTTGGGTGAGCTCCCAAGTTTCCCCACCCTTTCCCAAATGCAACTCAATTCTTTTTCGTCCATCTCAAGGAAGGAAGGGTGTGTTCCTAATCCAGATTATTTTGAGAACTAAATGAAGACAGATATATAACAATGAAATATACAGAGATATTGTAAGATACACATAAATATTACAATAAAAACAAAGATAGAGTAAGGCACAATTTTTTTATTAATGAGATAATGCACATAAACTATAAAATTACAGAGTGAATAGCTCACTAGAATGGTGGCATCTTATCTCTGAGAAGAGATGTGATCTCTAAACTCATTCACAAGAATATTATGATGTTTACAATAAGTATATAGAGGCATTTTTAACATGAATAAAATCCAAAACCCTAACCCTAGAAGGTGAAATGCCAAAAGTCATGTGGGCCACGATGGGGTAAGTTGGTATGCCAACTTCCCAAGAGTGTAAATTTTGCATATAATCTTCGACTGTGGTGAACGATAATTCATTTGAAAGGTCTATCCGATGACTACATATTTTTCCATCACACTCTAGCTAAATTTTACTGTGTACCTTTAAAAGGTCCAAAAAACGTTGTTTAGGGCCTTAAAATGACCCCGAAAGTTTAGGACTCAAAAATATGTAGAAAAACTTTCAAGGTGGAAACCCCTATTTTGAGCCACTGGAATAGGTGGGTGGCCACCGATTTCCTCCTAGATCAAATACTACCCCCTTAGGAAGCAATGGTATCCATTTCTTGAATTCATCGATGAAGCTTTTGTCGAATCTAGATCTTGAATATTTTCTTGCCTTGATGAAGAAGTTGTCCTGCTTAGCTTGTGGAAGGTTGTTATGAACCTATTGTTGGATGGTTTGGATCCATTTAACCAATTTGGCTGCATGATATGTCAAAGTGTGGGAGGAATTTGTCGATGAAGATGCAACATAAAAATCATGAAGATATGTGTTATAACTTTGCTTGACTGGATATTGTGGAGGCATCTTTGTAGGTGAAAAAATAATATATTGGTGCTCTTCTACAATATTGTTGATATTATTCTCCTAGATAGAAGATTTGTGGCTTGAGGCTACAATGATTGTGGTTTCCCTCTCTTATGAACATATTGTGAAGAGGATAAAAAATTTTGCATGAGATATTACTTTGTTGCATTTTTTTCTTGGGACAGTAGTCAAAACTACCTTTGGTATCCTATAGAGATAACCCCCAAGAGTAACAATGAAGCTATGATGTCGAGATTCATAAAAAATATGGAACTTCTACATTTACGGCTGGCCTAATAGAACATTACAAACTTTTATTGGGGAAGCATCACACAATACCTCATCCCTGAAGGGTTTGATGTCGTATGATAGGCGACATTGTTGGTTGACATGAATATCTCATCTATGGTGAATCCATCTGATGTTGTATGGTTGTGGGTGTGGTGTTCTTGGAAAATCCAACTGCTTGATGGCCTTTGATGAGATGAGGTTCTTTTGGCTTCCGGTATCAACAATAAAATGTAGCGGGGTCCCGTTCATCCACATATGTGAATGGAAGAGGTTCTCCCCCTACTCAAGATCCTCTATTTCTTATGGTTGGATTGTTGTGGTCACAACAGTAGCAGTGGGTTCTGCATCAATTTCATGTCTCCTTTTATTAGTGTCTGAATCAGAGTCCGAGTAGGGGCTCGGATCTTTTTCTTTGACCTCAACCACCAATGAAGTTTTTGATCGACATTCATCAGTGTTTTTCCAAGGGATTTTGTTGAAGCCGCACCACTTCCTAATGTCCTTCTTCATATTATCGTTTCTCTTGTTTTCCTGTGGCTTAGATAGGCTTTATTGAGGTTGGCTATTCTGTGAGTTAGGAATACCTTTACCATGCTTTCGTTGTTGTAGATTTGTATACCCAAATTCCCTCTTGTTCTTACGCTTAAATCTTTGCTCAATTTTGGTAGCATATCTATAAGTGATTCTCAATCATGATATCTATAGAAACTCCATTTCAGTTTGGATGTACCTGTGTAAAGCTCTACAGTATTTCAAAACTAGATGTTTCTCAAAGTATTTTATATTTATCTTGGTGCGCAAGGTATGAAAGGTATCTTTTAACTCCAACACTGTTTGGTCCCGCTTTTGATGCATCTTGGTCCATCTCATGTACTGGTCATCATAGTTTACCATAGAATAATATTTCTCCTTGACTGGATACATAAAAAAATACCAATTGGGCTCGTTCCCAAATATTGCATAATCCTCTGTGGAATTTTTCTCCTATTAATTTTTCCACCAATGTTTGACATGGGGGAGAGCCTTAAGGAGCACAAAGGTGATATTTTCTCCATTGAAAAAATTGTGAACAGAGAAACAACCTTCTAGAAAATTTAACCATTTTTCTAAAGCATATGCATCAATATGAACTTCAAATACAAGAATATCAAAATTAACTTGTACCTTGAATGGGGTAGCATATCCAAAGTGACTTCTTGATGAATATGCTCATTTTATTGTTGACAATCTTTGAAGGATTTGGGAAAAATTCTCCAACATCTCAAATCTATTTTGCACAAGGGCTTCCGCGAGTAATAGCGTAATGGGATATTCTTCTCCAAAGTCTCTCTTTTCTTCCACCATGGGATGCCTCTTAGGCTGACTAGAGAAGCTATCATCAAGGGAAACTAGCTTGAGACCCAACTCTTTGTACCCTAACCTCATCAAGGACATGAACTAAGACACGACAATGAGCATCTTGCTTTGATACCACTGATCCAGATTATTTTGAGAACAAAATGAAGACATAGATATAAAAATGAAATATACAGAGATATTGCGAGATACACAAAAAATATTGCAATAAACACAGAGATACAATAATGCACAATTTTTTATTAATGAGAGAATGTATAGAAATTGTAAAATTTCAGAGTGAATGACTCACTATAATGGTGGCAACTTATCTCTGAGAAGAGATGTGATGGATATGCTCATTCGAAAGAATATGGATGGTTATTTATTGAATGTATTAAATAAGTGTTTTATCAAAGTTGTGATATTGCATGTTATCTTGTATTCTTCTTGAATTAACCTTGTCTTCAAACCCTCAATTTCATGGTTAGATTAGGACTTACCCTAGATTTCCATCCTTGTTATATTGGCATCTAGGGTTTAGTTACCATCTTTCACCATTAGAATAAACCTTCACACCTTTTATTATATCTTTATAATATTTTCCATCCCTTTAGGGATTGATGTATTGAATATTCTAAGGTTGGTATGTGTCATCTTTCATTTCAACAAGCATTTGTTATCTAAATCCTATTTTATGCTTTCATTTTCAACATTTAATGATTACTTGTTTTAAGGGTTGTTATATTTGTCTTGTTGTAACTTAGTTAATATCATTTATTGGCTTGTTGAAGCATGGAAATGGCATGGAATGAAAATAGGATGCGGTGGGATGCAATGGCATTGCATGACAAGGAACTATAATGGCATGGCTTGGAAAGGCATGGCGATGGAGTGGAATTTCAAGCCATGGAAATGGCGTGGAAATGGCATGGCATGGAAGGGCATGACAAACAAGGCATGGAATGGCATGGAATGGAAAGGAAAGGCATGGCATGGCATGGCAAGGCAAGGCATGTCATGGAATGGCATGGAAAGGCAAGGAAATGGCATGGAATGACATGGAAATAGCATGACAATGGAATGGCATGGCATGGCATAGCTTGGCAAGGCATGACAATGGCATGCCATGAAAAGGTATGGAAATGGTGTGGGAATGACATGGCATTGCATTGCATAATAAGGCAAGGCATGTCATGGAATGGAACAACAAGGAATGGTATGGCAAGGAAAGGAATGCAATGGCATGGAAAGAGATGGAAATGGCATGGCTTGGCAAGGCATGACAATGGCATGACATGGAAAGGAATGGAAATAAGGTGGCAATGGCATGGCTTGGAAAGGCATGGCATGACAAGGCATGGAAATTGTGTGACAATGGCATGGCATGTCGTGGTAAGGTAATGAACTCAATGGCAAGGCATGGCATGGAAATTAAAAGAATGCAATGGCCAGAAAATCCATGGAAATGGCATGGCATGGCTTGGAAATACATGGAAATGGAATGGAAAAGAATGGCAATGATGTGGTAGTGGCATGGCTTGGAAAGGAATGGAAATGGTATGGCATAGCTTGGAAAGGCATGGAAATGTCCAGGAAATGGCATGGCATGGCATGGCCAGACATGACATGGAAAGGCAAAGAATAAAAAGGAAAGGAAAGATATGATATGGCAAGGCAAGGAATGGCATGGCATGGCATGACAAGACATGGCATGGCATGGAATGGCATGGAAAGACATGGAAATGTAAGGAATGGAATGGAAAGGCAAGGCATGTGATGGCATGGTATGGCATGGCTTGGAAAGGCAAGGCACGACATGGCATGGCATGGCATGACAACTCAAGGCATGGCAAGGCATGACATGGATTGGAAAGGCATGTATACTTTTCACCTACACTTAAAATTTCATAAACACTTGATTGAATGGAAATGAACTTTGCGATATAAATTTAAGTCATATGTCCCTAGAAAAAATGTTTTTTATTTCTTGGGATGAGAAATGTTTATTTTTTTGTTATTCTTGTTCCATTACAATCCACATTTTTATTTGAATTTTTCCTTGCATAATGTTATGGAAAGTTATATTTATTGTTGTATATGTTAAAATGGGAAGCTATATGAAAAGACATGGGAAGCTACATGACAATGGCATGCACTACAAGGAAAATACCTTTTAGCGAAGGTTATAGTAGAGGTATTTGGTGTTACAAAATTGACAAAATTGACAAAAAAATCTCCGCTACAACATTTGTTTTTTATAGTGGATGTTTTTGTGGATACTATAACGGAACTTGATTATAAATAAAAAAATGTGGGCGACCGTAGGTATTAGTGGATGTTTACAAATCGATGCATTTGATTAGGTACAAGCACTAGGGAATACAAACGCATACTGCACTGGTACTGTGCACTTAAATTCAAGCACCATGGAAGTAAAATATTCAAGCACCAGAGGAGTAAAATATTTAAGCATCAGGTATTTGTCTTATAAACATTGGGGCTGTAACAGTAAAACACACCGGGAGAGTTAAAAATAATTAAGCATCGGGGATTTCTTCTTAGAAAACACTGGTGCATTATTAATAAGAAGACATTGATGTTGCATAAAATAATATGCACCAGTGCGTTACCTAGAAAAAAAAACCCGCTGCATTAAAAAATAGAAAGCACCAGTGCTTTTTAGTAACAAACAAAGTTTGATGCTTATCAATAACACAAAATCAACGATGCATATTAATTACAAAAACACACCGGTGATTATTAATAATCATAAACCACCAGTATTATACACTTAAATTCAAGCACTAGGGTAGTAAATTATTCAAGCACCAATGTAGTAAAATATTTAAGCACCAGGGCGTTTGAATTATAAGCACCATAGATTTAATAGTAAAATGCACTAGAAGAGTTAAAAATAATTAAGCACCAAGAAATTCTGCTTAGAATGCATCGGTGCATTATTAATCAGAAGGCATTGATGCCATATAAAATAATATGCACTGGTGTGTTACCTGGAAGAAACCCCCTCGGTGCATTGAAAAAAAGAAAACACCATTGATTTTTAGTAACAAACAAGGGTAAGTTATTATCAATAACACAAAAGCATAGGTTCGTATTAATAACACAAATGCACTAGTGATTATTAATAATCCTAAAGCATTGGTGATTATTAATAATGCAAAAGCATAAGTGCTTCGTATACGCTAAACGCATCGAAGACCAAATTTTTAATGTAATTTTGTGGTATTAAATAAATATTGAAACCAGTGCTAATTGGTTACATAAAAGAAGCGGTGCACATTTCTTATGATACACACCAGTGCATTGTAATATAAAACGCATTGATGAGATTAATAATTAAAATACACCAAGAAACATCGACATGTGATAATGCAATTGTTGTTATTTTTTAATTCCATTATTTATAAAAAAAATTACATATATCTTATATTTTGATTAGTGAATTTGGATATAATGTTTGAATTAAATTGTTATATCATCATATTTTGCATCTCTTCATTATAATATTTAATCATCCATATATGTAATCAACGATGTCACATTTCACAATGACAGAACACCACAATAAAATAAATTAAAACATACTTTATTATATGAATAAGAGGGTCTTTGTCATACAAAATGTGGCACTTATCGGTAATCCCTTGTATTTCAATTGGGACACTATGTCCATTACATTAAAAAAAAATGTTTTATTTTCACACACAATTATTTCAAAAAAATACAATTGCAGCTTGCATTGATATCCAAATATATTAGTCATCATTTTTCACTGAAACTGTTGTTAGTGCTCGAGCTACTTCCATGCCTTCACTTATTTTGCTGAATGTTTTGTTGATTTCCTTGATTTTTTTCATCTTCTTCAAGTTCCATCTACAAACATAAAAATAAAGTGTAATGAGTCTATCTACATTGGTGAGAATAATGAAAATTGAAATAAATAATATACATGAATGTAAAATGAAAATGGACGTACATGCAAAGCAAGAATTGACTCATGAATCATAACATATGTTCAAAATCAAATATCATGCCTTATTTCAACAATACTTCTATTGGCTCAGTTCCATGCTTTGTTTCTTGCAAGTTTTATACCCCATAATAAATCATAGATTTAATATAAAGTATTGTTT
>ML804293.1:192062-202536 GCA_009831015.1 Picea engelmannii | reverse complement strand
TCCAGAACCTAGTAGAAGAAGGCACTTGGTCTACAGTTCTCAATAGACCACTAGAGTATGTTGTCCTCATTGGAACTAATGTTAGTACCATATTTGACCCAACTAATGATATGAAGGTTTTTCTAAGTTATAAGGATGAGAATAAAAAATCTAGATACATAGGGAGATCTTCTAGATCCTCGAAATGGTCAAGAATCAAGCTATTTTGAGGAAAAATGAATAAAACAACATAAAATCTACGCCCTAGGCACCTAAGGTAATAAATAAGCACTTGGGAACTTATCAGAAGTCAAAGGAGGGACTATCACAACTCAAAAGGCCTAAGTTTTATTGTTGAGGAGCTTACCATAAGAATCAGACCTAGGAACTAGATCCTAGCAAATATGTGAGACTCGACCAATCAGAGAGTTATAAGGGAGGTAGATAAGAGGTTGGAAATAAATGGTCTAGATTTGATCGGGTGTAGGATCAATGGTTCATATTATATGTGTTTGACATATCTCATATCCTATATCGAAGCCTCACTTAACCATTATGTTATGACCTTATCATATAGTCAATACCTGATATCTGATATGTTGGGTACCTCATATTCTTCAAAAGTATTATCGATTATTGGTTCTCATTTGATCAACATTATAGATTGGATCTGGTTGACATACCTCATAATATATATGAGAGTGTCATTTAAACATTTATGTCAAGGATTTACCATATACTTGATATCCGATATACCAGACTATCGGAGCACTGGGAAATTTGAGCATCATCGTGTACTGGATAGAAATGTCCCATTTAGAATTATGTTATGGACTTATTGATATACCAAATATCTGATACACCGGCCATTGGGCCACTGGGAGTCAAATCCAATGAAACACTTCTCCATGTTGTTTCCAATCTAGTGCCAACTCAACATTCTACCAGAGATACTCGTAAGGACCCATGACAGTGTGGCATGCTAGCATATCACTCATTAGATAAAATTAGAATCTACCACCTAGAAAAAGGGGACCAACTGGAGATACAAAATAAAAGATCGAGATCAACAAAACATAGTCTTCTCCCCTCCCACATAAACTCCAACATGGGCGAGTATAATGTCACCACATGTCTATGGGACTATGCTGACATTAGCAATGACATTGTTGTAACTTAGTTGATTTTGTCAAGTTAGATTTTATTGAGGCAGATTGACGGTCCATATTTGATTGAGCACCCGATCCATGGTCTGAATTTGATTTTTTCCCAGAAGCGCACTAGATCATCAGGCTATATCGATTATTTTCTAATCATTGTCATTTATATTGGTTTTGGCTGGATCCAACAGGCCAACCGGGACCACTGGACCATCAGGCTACTAGGAAGTTGAGCCTTTGAGCTATCATAGCATAATTCTTCAATCACCAAGCCACTAAGAACACATAACCCCTAAGACCACCAGGCATCAAGATAATGTGTAATATCCCCAAGGACAAGCCCTTGTTGTATTTATTAATTGTAAACATGTTTTGTAGGCTAGTGACCTGAGTGTTGATAAGATGGTGGGATTATGTGTTTATCGGGATAGAGAGACTAAGTGTTAAAGGCCAGGAGCCTAATTTTGTATATATAATTATGCAGTTAATTAATAAAATATAAACATCACTGTGTGCAGACCAACCACGAAGAAAGAGTGATGGGGGACTAAGCTTCCACAAGGTTGGGTAAGGGAGGAGGCTAAGTGTGTGGGCCTAAGGGCTAAGTTAGGCGGATTACCTCCAAAAGGGATAATAATTTATTATTATTTCCTAAAGGCTAAGTTGGACATGTTGAGTGTTGTCCTAAGTTCCAGTAAAGAGAACGTTTGCTAAGTGGAACTCATGCAGCTCCAGGAAGATAAGTGTCAACCTGGGTGCATGCAGTTAAAACTCATGAGTCAGTCATGTTGGGGTTTCTCTCTCAGCATAACCTTGCACATCTAAGAAACCAGAGGGAAGGGAGAAGGCAACCTATGGGTCCCGTGAACCCAGGCTTATCCACACTACAAATCCGAGTTCTTGCCTTAACCATTTTAGTTGTTGTCTTGTGTATTACTTGAGCCGTGTTGTGTCTCAGTGGGACTGTTTCCATTTTTGGATGTCCATGCACAAATTTCATTGTAGCTGTTGTCACCCATGAGTTAACCGAATGTTGTTGATGTTTTATTATCTTTACCTTGCGGGAATTGAGTAGTAACTTATTGAAGAGGTAGGTTCTCAGGCCTGTGAGAAACTCTCCTAGGTGAGAGAGTTTTCCAGGAAGTGGTTTTCTCCCAGAGAGAGTCCAGCACCAGCTACAGATCTCTGAGAATTCTTGATCTGGCCTATTGCTGAGACATAGAGAGGGAGGTGAAGCAGCCGATAGACTGTGTGACATTGTAGGTGTATACTCCCGGGTGGAATAGGCATGTGGGGAATGAGAGTCTGTGAGTAGTGGGTGTAAGAAGGCTCCTGGAGAGAATTATTTTGCTTCCACTGTGCAGTTTTCCTATAACCTCAGCCTAGTCTAGGATTCCCTTACCCAAGGTGGAGCCTAGTCCCAACTCATGGGTAACCCACTACTGAGCGTGATGAGCAGTGTGGTATAAGGTTCAGAGGTTCGTTAAAGGTTTGCACATAGTTGGTGGAGTTACTCCAGTTTAAAATATAATATCATTTATGTGCTTAATTTATATGCTATGCATGTTTGTGATGCTTGTATGTTTCCATGTATTCCGTTGCATGTATGAATTGTTGTTAATTCTGTTTAAGTCTGTATGATGGAAGTAACTCTATGTTAAATGTGTTAATTTGATTTAATGCATATTATATATAAGTTTTATTCTCTAGTAGTGGCATTTCCTGGCCTGTGGGTGGTTAGGGATGTTACAAAATGGAATCAGATCATGGTTACAAAACTGAGCCTGGATGTGGCATGGTAGTGGAAGTTGAAGAAAGAGTTTTAGAAGTAGTTGTTTTTGAAATGGACAAAACTCAAGTTATGACCCAAGGTTTCAATGTGGAGCCTCGATGGGTTGGATAAGTGGTCATTGGACCCAAGGCTTCAAGAGGAAATTGTGTCTGAAGGACCAATTTTGAACCTCAGAACCTTCCTGAGTGCCAAGAAGTTACCTTGGTCGTTTTATGAAGATCAATAGGAGTCGCAGTGTTATAAAACCACGACAGAAGTGGTATTGGACCACATAGTAATGTGGACCTTAGGATCTGTTTCGGAGAACGATAATCCTTCACGATCATCAGATCTGGTAATGTTGCCAAGCAGTTAGTCATGAATTCCTTTGGAAATCCGTAGAGTAACAGAGTATGTTCTACGTCATAGGATCTGTTCAGAAGGGAGAGAAATCCCTTACAACCATTAGATCTGGGGAAAGTGCAAAGGAGTTAACCTGGAAGCCCTTCGGAATTCACAACTTCGATGAAGTTTGATGCCAGAAACAAGAGAAGGGTCGAAGCCCAAAACTATGAAGTGACATGGCATGGTGATGTCACTTGGTTTGACATGGACACATGGGTTGTGCGCCATGTGTCAGAGGGTTTTGAACCCAGGGAATTTTGAAATTACATATGGAACGTGATGTGTAACACCCATCTGATTGGGCCATGAGTCAGCCACTAGTATTCTACCATGTGGCACTCTGTATGAACATGGTTAGTCGGGTTGAGGTTACGTAACGAAGTTAAGGGTCAGAGGACCCACACTGGCATTGATCACTATACATCAAGATCGACGTCCTGGAGGCATTGTGGGGATCCAAGTTTCACAGGGGTTAATTCTCCAAGGCGGTCCCATAATCCAAACCCCAATTTCACTGAGGGGTTACATGTCAGTGTCAAAAGAATTGTGGGATGAAAGGCAGGTTTCTCCAAACCACCGTTGCATGCCCCCGCAATTGGAAAATGTTAAGTGATGTGATGTAATGATGTCACCAAAGGTGATTGGGAATGTTCGAAGATTAATAGTTTGGATCTGTCAATGTGAGATCCTCTGAAGCTCCAAAGTCTCGAAGACCTAAAGACCCAGAAATTAGACAACTGAGGTTCCATAGTAAGTGTCAGCCTTCAAATGTTGAGTAGACGTGGATGGTTGATCCGCCCTACTTCACGAGTTCAGTAATCCATAACTCCGAGAGATTGTTTTGTGGTGCTTTGAAAACTTCCAAAGCTAAAGGCTCGAGTAAGCACCTCATGATCTAGCGCTTGGTCATGGCCCATGATCACATGGATTGGGGATCGAGATAAAGGGGCTAGTGCCCAAAAATGATCATGGAGCAGAGAAGAGCTCAGAAAGAAAATGAAATCTGAAAGCTTTCTCAAATCAGATTTGTTTGAATGCATAAACTGGTGAAGTATTGAATAAGTTTCAATTGTTTCTCTTCTTTTAGTTTTTGACTGCAAGCAGTACACATTGTTGGCATGGAGCGCATTGACATAAGTAAGTTAACCTCAAAGAATCTCAGGAGAGATACCATTGAACCTTCATCAACAAAAGTGCAAGGAGTGCACAGAAAGAACTTTGTGTTGAGTTCAGAGAGAGATAGAGTCACTAAGAACTTTGTAGGGATCTGCCAGGCGGGCATCAAGTCAGTGCAAGTGTTCACAGAGGGAACTCTTTATCAAGTTTAGGTAGAAGAGTATCGAAGGAATATGTTCACAAAGTTTTTGAACACTCTGTAGAAAATGCTCAGCAAGGTGTTCTTTGAGTAGAAGGTTTCTAGGAGGGCACGAAGTTTTCCTTTGAAAGAAAATAGAAGGGTCGAGACCCTTAAGAGACTGAGTAAATCGAAAATATCAGAGGAGATAAATCTTATGAGAGTGAAGAAGGTATCTAAGAGGTAGACTCACAAGAGAAAGGTCAAAGGTTGAAGCCTTTGAACATTGACAAAATATTCCAAGGCAAAAGAAGTCAAAAGCTCAGTAGGAGTGACAAAAGCCATCAGATCAGTTCTGGAGAGGATCTTGGACCATTAGATCAGCGTCCAACAAATCAAAGGAAGCACAAAGAAGAGGAACAGATCCCATCCATTGGGTCTGAGTGTGAAGGACCGACAACCATTGGATCTGGAGCTAAGCGCACAAGACTTAACCCTTCTGTGCGCAAGAGAGTGGACTTGTCAAAGTCTTGAAGTCTCGAAGTGAGTTGGGACCATCCATCGTCAAGGAGGATAGGTGGTGTAAGATACACAACTTTGAAAGTTTGTGGACAAGGAGGAGGAGAAACAACCCAAGTAAATCTTGGTCATTGATATGAAAGTGGACGCGTGGCACCAGATCTTGAGCTTCGGGTATGGAGCACTCTGGAGGAAAGTAGAGGGTGAAATCGCTAATGTCCCAAAGGCGATCTCAATCATTGATTGAGAAGGAGGTCGAAGGACCGTTGATATGGTCTTGGTTGGAAAGATTTGAAGTCTCGAAGAGAGTTAGGGTCGTTGATTTGGGGAGGACGTAGGGAAGAAGATCTGTCACTCCAGGGAAATTCACTCCAGAGATTTGTGTGTGTGGAGATGTGAGTACTCTCGAAGGCTAGAGATCCAAATTTCATCAGAACTGTCCAATTTTTGAGGACATGTGTCAATATATCTTCCACTTCAAAAAATTTCCATATGGGAAAAGAAAATAGTTGAGATTTGAAACTCCCGAGGGCCGGAGAGTTGGAATCAACCATAGTCGTTAACTTGGAAGGGAGCTACGCATCGACAGATCATGTAGATATGGGATCACATGTGGAAGGAGGATATATAGCAATCGTTGATCATAGATTATCGCTAAGAGATTCGATATCGACAGACGAGCTATATTTTGGGGCCAGAACATGCTGAGATGTTAAAAATCAGAGAACGGGCCGCAATTTATACCATGGTTTTAAAAAAGTGATACGTGGAAGCTGGAGGTGAATTGTAGGGTGAAAAGAAGGTTGGAATAAAACCACTCTTTCCCACACCCACAATCACAGTTCTCCATGAGGTCATATCCCACATTCTTATGAAGGAAAGGGCTAATGAAAAAGGTGACAACACCTAAAACTTGGAGTTTTGGAAGCGCACAGGAATAGCCCGCAGGTCTATCAGAACCTGTGCCTAAAGGAAAAAGGGGGGCCTATGTATAATTGTTTTGGGTTCAATCACGAGCCTGAAGAGTCAATTCGACTGAGAATATTGAAAGATCCTTTGACTGGGAGGTTAGCAGAACCCGCTAAGGTGGGGACACTGCGTCGAAAGTGCTCAGAGCAATAATAATCATGCACAATGATCATAGTGAGAGCATAAGAAGGTTTAGGAATCCATGAAGAATTGTAGACTTCTAGGATCAACAAGGAAAAGTTGCACATGGGAAAGAAGTTACTACAATTTATGTGGTAGCAAGTATGTTAGGACTTGTTGAGTCAGCTAGAGGAAAGAATGCTTGTGTGTTTGCAAGTGTTTTTGGTGACGTTATCACATAAGGAGGGAAGAAATAGAGAGATGAAGTGTTGGTTATAAGTTTGCTAAAATAAGCATGAAATATTATACTACAATCAGACATTCAGGTAGTATAAAATTTATTAATGGCAGTCATGTAGGTATGAGTTTTATTACTCTTTTTGCGTATTTGTTGAAAGGAAATTTAGGTAATAATTTCCTCAGCAAGAGTTATTATATAAAATCACATGATTATATTATTGAATGCATACCATTGGATCTGGTAAAGGCTTGAGGCCTATATTAATTCAAATATTTTTAGCTTCTGAATGCACACATTGACATAGTAGAATGTCATGTTAATTTGGTTATGGGGTAGTAACCAAAAAATTAAAAGATAAGAACTTGTTATAGGAATGAATGCCAGTAAGCTAGTCATGTATGAGACCAGGACCTGGTTGGATATGGAAAGGTTATGAACCACACAGGTACTAAAAGCTTCCTACCTTTAAATAAAACTTGGGTTGCAACCTTTTTTCTAACACTAATGAACACCACAAAATTATATTCTTGGTGTAGTTTTCAGGTCGAAAAGGAATAAATCCAATTAATTGGGAAGACAATAGGAAGTGTGTGGAGAATGCTTCAAGACATTAGCTATAATTTCAACTTATGGATGGTGAGATACATGATTGAGATAAAGAGAATTATGTAATCCAATGCAAGGTTCACTAATTAATTATACATTGATATTTGCACTCATGCATAATAAGTGACAGAATTGTATACTAAATGCAATGGTTGAATATGTTTTGTAAGCACATGCATATATATTATTGCATGGAAATAATTGTTACTAACAACTAAAATGTTGTTAACTCATGAAGTTGAGGACATTTCAGGGAGGTGTTAGACATTGCAACAGGAAAGTTGCAAGTCATTTAGTCACATGAGCATTGACTATAGGAAATTTTCTTTTTCAGAAAATTGAAATAATAAACTTACTATTATTAATTATGAACATTCATATGCATAGAATGATGAGTCATTGTATTTGGTTAAATTGTTTGGTAATTGTGATTGAATTGCTAGGTCCAGGAAATTCTACGATCATTGCATAAGGTGTTGTACATGTTGAATTATGATGTACAGGAAATACTGACAAATTGTTGGTAGTATGCAAGATGAAGTCTTGCAGGAAAATGGTATGCAGTTTGGTGCCTGTGGAAAATCACAATGATGGTTGCATTAATAATATGGCAACAACCAAGATGAATTATGAAATAGAATTTCATATTTTGGGGAAAAAGTTGAATTCCCTTTCGAACTAATTGGGGTTTATAAATGAACTCTTTTTTGTTTTCTCATGATAGCTACATGTGGGTTATGCAGATGAGATGATGTTGATTAAAGTTAGAATGTTGACTACAAAGAGTAGCTTGGGGAAGATGTTGATTGGAAATCTATGAGGGCAGTTGGAACTCTGGGAGCCACGGTGCTCTGAGACTTCTTGAGCCGACTTGTTGCTTAAGCCCAAGGAAAAGGAGGTGTAGTAGCTGATGGACTATGCGATAGTGAAGGTGCTCACTCTTGGGGTGGGATAGACATGAGGGCAAGAGAGACCATTGGTTGGAGTGTTGTCGAGGTTTGGTACTTTGGCCTAGACCATGTGGATATGGATTGTGGACCATGGCTATCTTGGGAAGCCATTTCCCCGATGGAGTCATAGCCCTGCTCAGGGGTGGAAGGTCTTCTCAAATCAAAAGATAAGTATAATTCTCTATTTATTGTATGTTGTGTATATTGTATGTAGGTTATAATTTTATTAGAATTTTCTATATATACATATATATACCTTGCATATATTCTTGAATTACGTGCATCCATGATTTTACATAATGTGTTTCATGTTTCTTTTCTTAAGAAATATATACCTGATGATAATCATGTTATTGATTGGAATTTGATTTAGGTGGAGCAAGAAGGTGTCTTGCAAGTGCATCATGTGTGCATATTGTACCGAAAAAGAAAACAACTCTGGAATCAAGCCATAGGGCTTGTAAAGGTCCAGTGGACCTAGTACGATCCTAAGGATGTGACATTGGAGCATGAGGATGCTATGTGGGCAGAATACCCGCATCTTTTTGAAGATTTTGGAAATCTTGTTGATGTTGTGTGAAAGTTGCACAGAGGACAATGCAAAAATAAGGGGAGGGGATTTTAATATCCCCAAGGACAAGCCCCTGTTGTATTTATATATTGTAAACATGTTTTTTAGGCTGGTGAGACGAGTGTTGATAAGATGGTGAGCTTATGTGTTTATTTGGCTAGAGAACCTAAGTGTTAAAGGCCAGGAACCTGATTTTGTATATGCAATTATGAAAATCATTAATAAAATACAATCGCTATGTGCAAACCAACCATGAAGAAAGAATGATGGGAGACTAAGATTCTACAAGGTTAGGTAAGGGAGGAGGCTAAGTGTGTGGACCTAGGGGCTAATATAGGGGGCTTACCTCTAAAGGGGATAATAATTTATTATTATTTCCTGAAGTCCAAGGTGGACATGTTGAGTGTTTTCCTAAGTTCTTGTAAAGGGAACGTCTGCTAAGCGGAACTCATGCAGCTCCAGGAAGACAAGTGTCAACCTAGACACATGCAGTTAAAATTGATGAGTCAGCCATGTTGGGGGTGTATCTCTCATTCTTCGATCCTCCGCCTGAACTTGCGGGCCTCTACATATTCCCTCGGCATAACCTCACACATATGAGAAACCAGAGGGAAGGGAGAAGTTGAATTGTGTGTCCCGTGAACCCAGGTTTATCCACACTGCAAAACCAATTTTGTGCCATAACCATTTGGGTTATTGTCCTATGTATTACTTGAGTCGTGTTGCATCTTAGTGGGACTGTTGTCATTTTTTGATGTCCATGCCCAAATTTCCTTGTAGTTTTTCTCGCCCATGAGTTAACCGAATGTTTTTGATGTGATAGTATCCTTACCTTACGAGAATTGAGTAGTAACTGGTTGAAGAGGTAGGTTGTCAGGCCTGTGAGAAACTCTCCTAGGTGAGAGAGTTTGTCGAGAAGTGGTTTTCTCCCAGAGAGAGTCCAGCACCAGTTATGGAGCTCTGAGAATTCTTGATCCAGCCTGTTGCCGAGACCTAGAGAGGGAGGTTGAGCAGCCTATGGACTATATGACAGTGAAGGTGTATACTCCCAGGTGGAATAGGCACATGGGGAATAAGACTCTGTGAGTAGTGGGCATAAGAATGCTCCTGGAGAGAATCCTTCCAGTTTCACTGTGCATTTTTCCTGTAACCTCAATCTAGTATAGGATTCCCTTTCCCTGGGTGGAGCTTAGTCCCAGCTCAAGGGTGACCCACTGCTGAGCATGATGAGTAGCATGGTATAAGGCTGGGAGGTTCGTGGAAGGTCTACATGTAGTTGGTGGAGTTACTCCAATTTAAAAGATAAGCATCATTTATGTTCTTAATTTATTTGTTAAGCATGTCTTTGATGTTTGTATGTTTTCATGTATTCCGCTACATGTATGAATTGTTGTTAATTCTATTTAAGTCAGTATGATGGAAGTAACTCTATGTTAAATGTGTTAATTTGATTTAATGCATATTATATATAAGTATATATTTCGCAGTAGTGGCATTGCCCGAGCTGTGGGTGGTTGGGGATGTTACATAATGGAATGAAATTAGGGGAAACCTTGTTGCAATAGACTTCGATCCAGTTTGAAGATCAACAATGTAGATATGATCGGGTATAGGATCGATGGTTCAAATTAGATCTGGTTGACATATCTCATATCAGATATTAGATCCCCACTTAACCATTAAGTTATGGCCTTATCATATAGTCAATACCCGATATTTGGTATGTTGGATCCCATGGTTAAAAGTTAACACTTTTCACAGAGTTCTATAGCCCACCCATTCATATTCAAATTACATGGGAGCACCTTTGAAATATAAATTCATCCAAAATGTATCTCACAATGAATGTGGGATAAATCGTTACCTTGCAAATCAATGGTTAATATTTT
>ML804293.1:178260-191962 GCA_009831015.1 Picea engelmannii | reverse complement strand
GCTCATTGTTTATTAGTAGCATCCATAGGAAAACTAAAACAAGACATTTTTTTATGGGATTTATAACTATTATAGAATTTGTTTCATTGTTAATACCTTCCAGAAATCTTAGTAATTAACCAGTATTATATCTAAATAAAAAGGTCTATTTCTAGCCAATTATTATGAAGTAAAAAGTTAGATCTTTCCCATAGCATTCGACCAGAAACAAAATTGTACATATAAGTAAAACGGAATTCAATACATAATCATTTGACTAGAAAAATATAGAGTTACATATCTGAACCAGATTTTACGGGAAGACGAAGGGAGCAGCCACGTTCCTCCCAACCATAGAACAAGGCAGCCAATCTACTTGCCCGATTCACCCCCTAGCCTGACCATGAATCCATGAGGGTGAATTGAAATCTCCTCTCCAGCAATGTCCTTCGAATTTCAGCAATATTCCCCTTGCCTCACACTTACATAATAGTGTTCATAACAGCAAGAACAAAATTTCTTAGTCTTTTCCCCAGCATACTTGGCAGCATCCTGCCTCCTCACATATGCTCTTTTATTAGTTTGCCTAGGAATTTTTCCCTCTCTTGGGGAATTTTCACAGCTTTCTAAATACATGATTTTCAGGGGCTACTATTGGCCAAATCTCTGATTTTCCACTTATAAAAATCAGCCCAGAGTTAATTTCAATGTGTTCCCTACTCATGGAGTCATGGTTAGCTAAATTCAACATGGTTGCTCCATTTGTCCTCCTGCAATCAATATAAAATATTATTTTCTTTCCTTTTCATACAAGTGTCATAGTCAAGTAGCTAGTTGGGGCAAATCAGATATCTACCCAACAGTCAAATCATTTATTACAATTATAAAATTCAAAATTTGGAATTTCCATAAATGGAAAAAATTTTCCAATTTCAGAATTGACTAAAAACAGAAATAAATTTCCAGCACTTTTAGATTCTAAATTATTTTGTCCAATTTCTTTATTTTGGGTATGTCATAGGCACGATGGTGCAAGATTTGATTTCCTGTTTGAGGATGGGTTATCGACCATGCTGTAAGCAATTAGTTGCATCAAAGTTTGCCAAGCCCTCTTCCTTGCACACATTGCTCTAACTGAAGTTCATAAACATAGACTACATGTATTTCTTGCTCAACAATGAATCGATAATGCAAAGAAGCAACCACAGGGTCTCCATCACCTGTCCAGTGACACTCATGCACCTCTTCCATATTATTTATATTAGAAATATGTTCATTGTCAGCACTTTGAATACTCCACTGAAAATATACCAGGCTTCAGGAGCAACCATTTCTTTATGCTTTATTTTCTCTTCTGCAACCCATTCTGGTCCATACACACCTTGCATATTCACCTTGGAAAGCTCTTGGATGTAACGCTTTAGTGGGGACGACAAATTTTCTCCTGATCCTAATTTTAGATGAACTAAAAGGCCGTTTTGGTCATATGTATGAAAAGAAGGGAAGCCAAATAGATGATCATATTTCATATAGGCAGATTTAATGGCTTCATCAAAAACCTTTTTCGTAAGCAATTGTTTTATTTATTTTTATTTTTTTGGTTTTAATTTCATTTAACATTTCTTTAGTTTAAATATTTTTTTTTTGTATACATAATATATTGATTATATTCCTCTATCGTATGCATATTGTGATCTTTATGATTTACAAGTGGCTAGAACATAGATGGAAGAATGGAACAGGTTTGAAGGAATCCTTCCTTCTACCTTTCATCTATTTCATAGTTCTCAAAAGGGTTTCAGGGCTACATGCCAATATTTTCAGGGTTTCTTTCAATATATATATACCCTATATAGATTATTTAGTGTTTCAATATAACTATTTAGGGGTTGTTTAAATTTCTGGGTTAATGTTAGAACAGTTCCAGTCCTAATCTTTCCTTCTTACATGGGGGTAGGTGGGTAGGCCCTAGTCCAAGTTTTTAAGCCAGAGCTCTGATACCATGTGTAAGGCTTGTCCAAACATAGCCTTAAACACATAAATTTACATATAGAATTTCTATCATAATTTCTTTTCTGTTTTACATTCAACATAATAACTATTCATTGTTCCGCATAATTTAAAATTGAGTAGCATGATAATGAATAACATATTCAACATAGTAAAAAAAAATGAACATCATAACAATAATGAACACAATATAATAATGATAATAAATACCTCCAACTAATGTTGTTCTCGAACTCTGTCCAAGCTGAAGCTCTACCCAAAACCAACTAACCTCCCAGCTAGCTATAAACAACCTATCCGGCTCCCTAGCCCTAGTATTCCTTATTGTTTCCTATCCCCCAGGCCCAAAATTCCCAACAACAGGTGCCCCCTGTGAAAGTCATGAAATCTGTAAGCACAAATATAGATACACAATCTCCAGTCCTCCTCCCTTCTCCTTCCTCCAATCTCAAAAACAATATTACCCCCAAACAAAAGAAGACCCCCTTCCTGAGTGTTCCCCCTTGCCTTATCCTCCTTTCCTCATTATTCACCGCCTTATCCCCCCATTAAGTCTAAACCACCTTATCCCCCATTAATTCTCAAACACCTTATCCCCCCCTCCATAAATGGGTCCATCTATCAATACAATTTTATTATTAACTAAGTCTTCATAATAAAAATTAATAATTCATTAAACTAATATTAATTAAACAAATATTTAACCATGATAGATAATTAATTAATTAATTAATTAAACTAATAGTCATTAAACAAATATTTAATCATGATAATTATTCAATTAATCAGGATAATGATCAATGATAGGCGAAATTCTTTGTCTATGGGTTAAACCCTAAGATAAGGGCCATGGTACAGATGTGGAAACTGTCTTTAGTAGTGGAAGCAGTTGAAAATGAACATTATGATGAGGAACACATGAGCTTAAAAGGAGGTAAGTGATCGACTTTTCCACATCATCTTGGATTTGTGGGGAAGGCCCCTAGGACCTTCTCCATGGGAGGGAGCTCTAGGAGACCTCCTTATGGTAATAGAGTCGCACCAAGGACAGTTTCTACAGGTATTTCAATGGCAGCAAGTGTAGCATCCTTCTCATCACCAACAACGCAGGTAGGTCCACGACCTTCTCAGGGAGAAACTAGTAGAGGCAAGGGTTCCAAGGGAAGGAACTCATTTCAGAGGCTGTCACAGAATAGTGTGCAGGCTCCATATCGTGTTACATGTTGGGGATGTGGAGGACCCCATTACTAGTGTGACTTCCTAGAGTTGCAAGTAGGATTTGTGCATAGAGAAAAAGAAAGGCCCCGATGGGAAGAGAAAGTGGCAATGACTAGATTTATGCAGCGGTTAATAATCACCAGGAAGAATATCTATCCACGGTGGTGGAATTGCCAGGTACATTAAATCATATCAATCTTAAAATTTTATTTGATTCTGGTGCTACAGATAGTTTCATTTCACCATCTTCATTAGAAAAGAGTGGGTTGGCAGCCCACGATCACGATGAATTTAAACAAGTTGATATGGCCTCGGGGGAAAAACAAGCGGTAGGACCTAGCATTGATAATTGTCTAGTAGACCTAGAAGTGTGTACTACTGGGTTGAAGGTATATGTCACTACTCTCGGGACGTAAGACCTAATCATTGGAATGGATTGGTTAGAATCCCATCAAGCTATGGTAGATTTTTTTGCAAAAAGGGTGATTTGTGTTGACGATGAAGGAAGGCTAGTAGCGATCCATGGTGTTTGGAGAAAGGTGTCTCTATGATTTATCTCAACTATGAAGGTTAAGAGGTGCATGAGGCAAGGGTGTCAACTTTATGTAGTGGAAGCAATGAATGAAAGGAAAGGGCCCTCCTAGGATCAGTACCCTATGTTGTCATAATTTAAGGATGTTTTTCCGAACAAGTTGACAGAGTTACCTCCTAAGAGGGAGCTTGATTTTACTATTGATCTAAAATGTGGTGCAGAACTAATTTAGAAGACTCCATATAGGATGACAACGCCAGAACTTTGTGAGTTACATATGTAGTTGAAAGAGCTACTCAACTTAGGTCTAATAAGGCCTAGCGTCTCACCTTGGGGTGCACCAGTAATTTTTGTGAAGAAAAATGATGGTCCCTTATGACTATTTATAGATTATAGGGACTTGAACCATGCTACATGAAAAATAGGTACCCATTGCCACGAATAGATGATCTCTTTGATTAGATGAAAGGAGCAGTGATATTCTCAAAAATTGATTTTCAATCAGGGTATCACCAGTTAAGAATTAAGGAAGGCGATATTCCTAAAACTACCTTTCAAACTTGGTTTGGGAATTACAAGTTTGTTGTAGTACCTTTTAGATTGACCAATGCGCCAATAGTATTCATGAGCCTCATGAACGGTGTATTTTGGAAGTACTTAGACCATTTTGTACAAGTATTTCTAGATTATATCCTCATTTATTCCAAGAATGAAAGAGAACATGAGGAACACTTGTGAGTAGTGTTGTCCTACCTTAGAGAGAAAAAATTGTATGGGAAGTTGTCGAAGTGTTCCTACTTCCAGAAAGAAATTCACTATTTACGTAACATCATTTTCGGTGAAGGAATCTCTATAGACCCAGAAAAGGTAAAGGACATTATGGAATGGCTAGTGTCGAAAAATGCTCATGAGGTGAGAAGCTTCATGGGGCTAGTAGGTTATTATCAGTGATTTGTGAAAGGGTTCTCCAAAATAGCGAAACCTATCACCACTTTGCAGCGGAAGGGGGTAAGGTATAAATGGACAGAAGAATGTGATAGTGCATTCATCAAGCTTCAAAGGTTACTAACTAGTGCAACAATTATATGAGTGCTGGATATGGAAAAGGACTTCACAGTATGCACAGATGCCTTGAAGAAAGGGTTGGGGGCCGTGCTAATGCAGGATGGAGGAGTGATAGCTTATGTGTTAAGGAAGTTGAAGAAACACGAGGAGCTTTATGCTACTCATGATTTAGAGTTGGCAACTGTAATGCTAGATCTGAAACTTTGGAGGCACTATCTAGTGGAGTGAAACTTTGAGATCAAAATGGACCATGAAAGTTTAAAACATCTCTTCACTCAAAGGGATCTTAATGCCAGGCAGAGGCGATGGAGTGATTTTATGAGTGAATACAATTTTGGTATTTCATACATCAAGGGAAAATAAAATGTGGTCGTGGATGCCTTGAGCAGGAGACCACGTGTCTTCTCCTTGGTACCCTTAAAAATCAATCTGAGGGAATGCGTGTTGATGAAACTCCTTGGAGATAGTTGATATTTAAAGGTTACTTCAAATATTTAGAGTGGGAGGAAACTAGATCCAACATATGAAGGATATAGCCTAGAAGGAGAAAGACTATTAATATATCGAGGAAGGATGTACATCCCTGAAGGTGGGGATATTTGAAGCATCATACTGAAGGAAGCCCATAGAGAAATTTATTTTGCGCATCCGAGTGTGAAGAAAATGTATGCATACATGAGGAAGCTCTTCTTCTGGGTAGGCTTGAAGAGCGATGTAGTCCATTTTGTTGCCAAGTATCTTGAGTGTCAACAAGTGAAAGCTGATCACCATCACCCGGCATGACTCCTACAACCACATGATGTTCCTCTGTCCAAGTGGGAATCCATTTGTATGGATTTTGTTGTGGGGTTGTTGCTCACATATCATAGACACAATGTCATTCTTGTGATAGTTGATAAGTTAACCAAGAGTGATCATTTTATTCCATTTAGAAACACTTACGATGTCACTGATGTGGCATGCATGTTTGTAAGTGAGGTCATACATTTGCACAGGATACCCAAGAAGATCATTTCAGATAGGGACTCCAGATTCAATTCTAGGTTTTAGATAAGTTTGTAGTCAGCTTTGGGGACTCAGTTGAACTTAAGCACAACTTATGATCCTGAAACAGATGGGAAAACTGAGAGAGTAAATTAAGTCATGGAAGACATGCTAAGGATGTATTTGATGGATAATCAAACCCATTGGGAGAATTATCTACCTTTGGTAGAGTTCGCCTACAATAACAGTTTTCATAGCTCCATCGGAATGCCACCCTACGAAGCTCTGTATGGAAGGCCATGCGGAACACTGTTGAATTGGGAAAGATTAGAAGACCGAGTAACAATTGGACCAGAATTGATTCAAGAGATGGAGGAACAAGTGATACAGATTAGGCAGAGACTAAAGGAGGCACAGGATAGACAGAAATGTTATGTTGATGCACATAGGACTGACCAAAGTTATGAAGTGGGAGATCAAGTTTTCATTCCTATCAGGCCTAGTAAGAGTACCATTCGGTTCGAGAAGGGGACAAAGTTGTCACCTCGATTTATAGGACCATTCAAAATCCAAGAGAAAATTGGATCGGTTTCCTATTGTCTCGTACTGCCACCCCACTTGCATAAAACTCATAATGTTTTTCATGTATATGTTCTACGCCATTGTGTTGCCGATGAATCACATAAACTAAATTGGAAGGAATTGCAGGTATCAGACGCAGGAACCCTCAGGGTAGAACTGTTACGCATATTGGAATGTAGAGTCCGACAACTTAGGAATCGTCTGGTAGACCAAGTTAAGGTCCATTGGGACAAGTATAGTCCAGGATCTACTACTTGGGAGGATGTCGATACATTACGACGAGATTATCCCTCACTTTTTTGACCACCTCGAGAATATGTTTCTCGAAGGTTGGGTGTATGTAACGCCACCTTTTGACTTAGATAGCTAGGATTACCTGAGGCCTAATCACCTTTATTTTCTATTCACCATGAAACTATTAATGATACACTTGAACTTTTAAGATGTATGAACCTTTATGAATGTTTAAATTTTATGTGAATGATGATGGATATGATGTGATCTACTATGTGAATGTAAATTCTATGAATGTTTAAATGTTATTTGAATGATGATGGATATGATGTGATCTACTATGCGAATGTATATTTTATAAATGATTAAATGTCACTTGAATGATGATGGATATGATGTAATCTATTATGTGAATGAGAAATCTATGAATGTTTAACATTATGTGAATGATGGTGGATATGATGCAATATATTATGTAAATGAAAATTGTATGAACATGTAACGTTAGTTGAATTATGGGGATATTATGAGATCTATTTCTAAATTGAAAACTTTGATATTAAAGTTGTTGGTACGTGGATACCAAATTGAGATTATGGTTGTATACAATTACATGATGATAATGCATAGATATGTATGAGTTTGTGTTATAGACTAATTTGCACGTTAGTGGGCTATGAAATAGCCAAGGGATAATGGTAATAAAAGTGCATGTCATGACCACCGACTGAGAAACAATATGGTATGAATATTTGTATGTGAAATTATATTGGTACAAATGCACTGTTATGATATATGGACCAGTGCATGTTTTTAGGTGGTGAGACTGCCCAAAAAATGAATAAGTGATGACAAAATTCCCATCAACACAGTGCCACTATATATTCCATTGTAGGGTGTGGCCCCTAGTCCTATTAGGAGGGGTGGAGTAATTTCCCACCATGTATCCTCCAAAACTTGGATTCATGGGAGGACGGTGTTAGCTCACACTCCCCTAGATGTGTGATGATGACTGTCAGTTGCTTGGTGGGGAAGCTTGGTCAAGATAGTGACACTTCCACTTACGGATTCTATTTGGAGTTAGGTAAATATAGTTTATGCTCCAAGATAGTCCAGTAGAGGAAGGATAGGAAGGGAATATGGAAGTAAGTTAGGGAGGAAGGATGAATAGAAATAGTTGAGAGTGTATGGAGATTTGCCTTATGGTGGAATTTTTTTTTTTTTCTTCTGAAAAGAAAATGTGTATATATGTATATTCATAATTACTTAACTAAACTACAATTGTCTAAATAAACATTGTTGAGCTAGATTATTGTAATTAAGGGATTTCACAAACATTTTTTTTGGTTTATTGTCTTTTATAAAATGAATAGTACTGTTGATTGGATTGGATGCATAAAGAAATTACTACAGAGGTGATAATTATTATTATTAGTACATGCACGAGACTTGTATGTAATAGCTACACATGCATTTCTTTCACATGTACACTAGTATGTATGAGTATTCTTGGCTTACTTACTGATAATGTTGTTTATTAGATATGAATGTGTGAACTATGTGTCATTTCCCTTATATCATAAATTACTTTAACTTCGGGACGAAGTTTCCTGAAGGGTGGGTGTATGTAACAACCCTAATTAATTAATTAATTATCATGATTAAATATTTGTTTAATAAATATTAGTATAATTAATTAATTAATTAATTATCATGATTAAATATTGGTTTAATTAATATTAGTTTGATGAATTATTAATTTTTATTATGAAGACTTAGTTAATAATACAATTGTATTGGTAGATGGACCCATTTATGGAGGGGAGGATAAGGTGGTTGAGACTTAATGGGGGATAAGGTGGTTGACACTTACTGGGGGGATAAGGTGGTGAATAATGAGGAAAGACGGATAAGACAAGGGGGAACACTCGTGAAGGGGGTCTTCTTTTGTTTGGGGGTAATATTTTTTTTGAGATTGGAGGAAGGAGAAGGGAGGAAGAGTGGAGACTGTGTATTTGTTTTTGTGCTTACAGAATTGAGGACTTTCACAGGGGGCACCTATTGCTGGGAATTTTGGGCTCGGGGGACAAGAAACTGTAAGGAATCCTGGGGCTAGGGAGCCAGATAGGCTATTCCTAGCTGGCTGGGAGGTTAGTCAATTTTGGGCAGAGCTTCAGCTTGGACAGAGTTGGAGAACAACATCAGTTGGAGGTATTTATTATCATTATTATGTTGTGTTCATTATTGTTATGATGTTCATTTTTTTTACTATGTTTAATATGTTATTCGTTATCATGCTGCTCATTTTTAAATTTTACGGAACAATGAATAGTTATTATGTTGAATATAGAACATAAAATAAATTATGATAGAAATTCTATATTTAAATTTATGTTTTTAAGGCTCTGTTTGGACAGGCCTTACACATTATATCTTGAAGAACTCTATTGAGGTTTCAGTTTCCATGTATGTCCTTTGAATAATAGAAATAATTATTAGGGCCAATGTCCCTGGTTTATTTATATAAACGTTTTCCTAGGACACAAGACCTATTCATGTTTCTCCAAACATAAGATTTATTTGGATAGGGATAATTTTTCCTCCCTTATGAGGCAATTTTGGTTGTTAGAGAACAACATTAGTTTTCACAATCCCATATGAAGTGCCCCCCACTACTATACCCAACATTTTAAAATTGTTCTGATACAAATTAAATGAAATGCATGCATTTTGAAAATTCCCAAGCAATTGAAAACATTCTTAAAACATGATTGCAACTAAATTAACATGAACACGACAACATACACCTTCTTAAACATTAGAGTAAGCACACAACAAATAATCCCATAAATGAATGCAATTCATCGAGGGTTTACATGCATTAACAACATTACGAATTCATCCAATTATACAATACACAACAACATATGATTTACTCAAGAACATAGTATATGAAAAACAAATAAAGCATAGGAATATAGACAATGTAATCAAAGATAAACACTTATCTTTTAAAATAAATGTCCAACCAGATGCAAGGGACAAACATTCCACCAAAACATAGATTTGATGCTCCACATATTAGTAGAAAATCACCCCTAATTTGGGACTATGAATCCACAAGAAAGGGGTGCCACTCCATTGTCCACTCACAACCCAATTTTACCTAGAACAGACTATTTTTTTCTACAACTATCCCAATCCACCAATTCTCTTCCCTCGAACAATCACAACCCAAGGAATTTGATTCCCCCTTAACTACACATAGTATCTCAGGAATTCCCACTTCCTTCCAGGGCTCTAGCATAGGTTGGCTAGGAATATCTCTTACTGGGACTCTAGGGATGTAAATTGCAACATGGAAAACTAACAACAACAAGCTCACTCATGTAGGGTAATTATGTCACACAAAATATAACTCTATTGGACTAAAAGCCTATTTCTTCATGAATTTATAGCTCCAAAAAGTTTCCACACAAGACACTATGTCTTCATTCAAACGCCAACAGTTTGGTCTCCCTTGTTGTCCCAAAAACTAATTGTAAAAACTCCTCTATTTTTCCACATAAATTTCCTTTTCCCCCATGTAGTTTGACTCTCACACTCCTCAATGTTTATTTTACTCAACCTCCATGCTCTCATTAACTATGTGAAGTTACTTTTCACACTCACCCTCTTACATGTGTTTAATGATTGCGGATTTGATACACTCAAGAGGAAATTATAATGTTTATACAAAAGGATAATTTTAGAAAATGGGTTGAGATTGATAGACATGGGTAATTCCCCCTTGGAACCCCTCTTAGATCCTCCCCTTCCCTTGTGGAAACTTAACCCCCATTACTCTATTTGTGTTCATTTACAGCCGAAGATACATTTATTTTATTATTATTGATATACAATGTTTACATATTATATCAATGGGCCCTCCCACTACAAATTGCACCATCTTTGATGAGAAACACCATACCTACATACATAAACAAAATTTACATCATAGTACTTGGTAACTTTGCAAGTTCACAACCCATTCAACAATTCCAACCAACAATATCTCATTCCCATCAACCCACACAACCCAAGGAAGTGTAACCCCTTATCTCCATTGCAATCCCTCATGTTATACCACTTCGTTTCCACGAATCCAACATAGAGAAAAAAATAATCTATGAGATGTGGCACAAATCATTTCACACTTATAGACAAATATACATTCAACTTTCTTCAAATTTTCAAAAACTTGTGGATACTCTTCCCGCATGGCTTCCTCATTCTCCCACATAGCATCTTTAGGACCATGGAAGGTATATTGAACCTTTACCAGGATGATTTATTTGTTCCTGATAAATTTGAATCTATGGTCTAGGATGTGCATTAGTTCCACATGAAATTTCCCCCCCCGCTTCACTTCGATCATAGTCCAATAAATCACATGGTTAGGATCAAACACACATTTCTTCAATAAAGATGCATGAAAAAAATTATGAATTGTCATGGATGCAGGAAATGAAAGCATGTATGCAACTGGGCCCATCCTCTCTAAAAATTAAAACAACCCACAGTATCTCATTTCCGACTTTGGGAAAATTCCTAATCTCAATTAGCTCCTCTTGGAGTTAACCTTTTAAAAAACATGCTTTCCCACTTTGAATTACCTATATGTCATGATTTTATCTACACAAATATTTTGGTTGTCTTGTGCAACCTTCAAATTCTTCCTGATCTTTACCATCTTCTCTTCCATTTCCTTTAGTAATTTTGGCTCAATAACTACTATGTCTACTAGGTGTCCTTGCTTACTATCATGTTGCACTTCCTTCCATGCAAGGCTTCAAATGGGCTCATCTTCAATGATGCTTGATACTCATTATTACAAGTAAACTCAACTAGATGAATGTAATCTTCCCACTTGGAAGGTTTTTCCATCACATACATTCTTAACATATATTTAATTATCCAATTGGTCCTTTATGTTTTCCCATCTGACTCTAGATGATATGCCATACTAAAATTCAATTTAGTCCCAAATCCTTTAAACAATCCCTTCAAAAATCTATAAGTGAACTCGGGATCCCCATTTGAAACTATTTCCTAAGGAACACCACGTAGCCTATAAATTTCCTTCATATAATTCTTTGCTATATTGGTTTCCTTGTGAGTCATTTTGACTGGTATAAAATGTGGATCCTTTGCAATTATGTCTACCAATACCATGATGGAATCATGTTTCCTTATTGTTCTTGTAAACTTGGTGTTGAAATATATTGTACATTTCTATTCAGGAATGGGAAATGTTTGTAATAATCATGTTGGATGCATGCTTTTAGTATTTACTTTCTAACATTCCATGCTCCGAGCAATGTAATCAACCACATATTTCTTCATTCATGACTAGAAACACTAGTTTCTTACTACTACAATTGTCTTCTAGTACCCTGGATGTCCAACATTGGGTACATTTTGCATATATTTCAACACCATATCTCTCAATTCCTAAGTGTTAAGAACATAAATTTGACCCTGAACAAGAGGATCCCATCTTCCATCCTGTAATATTTATATTTGTGTTGCACATTGTTTTGTTGCAATCTTTCTTTAAACTATGCATAATGTGGGTATGTTTTTATAGGTTCTAGAATTTCATCTTTTAAGTTTTTCCTATACATACTAATGGTTGCAACATGCATTTCATGCACCCTCCTACTGAGTGCATCAACCACTTTATTCTCTTTTCTGTTGATGTGATTGATGTCAAAATTGTATTCACTAAGAAATTCCATCCATCTAGTGTTTTTGGCATTTAGTGTGGGCTG
This sequence comes from Picea engelmannii, assembly GCA_009831015.1. Lineage (NCBI taxonomy): Eukaryota > Viridiplantae > Streptophyta > Pinopsida > Pinales > Pinaceae > Picea > Picea engelmannii. The sequence continues at coordinate 179,545 of ML804293.1, read as the reverse complement.
CTCAAACAAATATTTCTTAACACTTTGATATGTATTTAGTTTGAATTTTCTTCCCATGAGATAATTCCTCCACATTTTTAAGGCCTAAATTGTTGCTTTCAAATCCAAGTCACGGGTAGCATAATCTCTTTCATGCTTCTTAATATTCCTTGACTCATTACATATGAAGTTCCCATTTTGTGTAAGGAATCGACCAAACCCTTCCTTTAATGCATCAATGCACACAACAAAATATTCATCATGATATGCAACAATTAGAATAGGTGCATTCGTCAACAATTCCTTCAAATAATGGAAACTCTTCTCACATTTCGTATTCAATTCAAACTCTATTCTCTTTTTTTGTATCGAAGTGATTGGATGTGTAGTCTTGGATAATCCTTCAATGAATTTCCTATAATATCTAGCTAATCTTATAAATGATATTACTTCTGAAACATTCTTTGGCACTGGCCAACTTTTGATTCCTTCAATATTCTCAAGGTCCACTATTATTCCCTCAAAGACAATGTGGCCTAAATAATGGATTTCTCTTTGACAGAAAGTGAATTCACTTAATTTGGAATACAATTTGTACTCTCTAAACACTTTTAGCATCATCCTTAAATGTTTCTGATGCTCTTCCTTTATCTTAGAGTAGATAATAATATCATCCAAGAAGACAATGATAAATTTGTCTCAATAATTCCTGAACACTCCATTCGTTATACACAAAAAAATATTTAGTGCATTTGTCAAGCCAAATGACACCACCACAAAATCATAATGGACATACTTTGTCCTAAATTATATCTTTCTGGTGTCTTCTTCTCTTATTCTTACTTGACAATAATCCGATCTTAAGTAAATCTTGGAAAATATATTTTCTCCTTTCAACTAATTGAAAATTCCATCAATCCATGGTAGAGGGTACGGTTATTTACTGTCACCATGTTAATTTTTTTTCAATTCAATACACAACCTCAAAGTTCCATATTTTTTATTCACAAAGAGCATCGAGGCACCCCAAGGTGAGACACTTGGATGTATGTATCCATTCGCAATCAATTCTTCTAGTTGCATCTACAACTCTTTCATCTCTAGTGTTCTCATTATGTTAGGAGTTTTGGACATTGGGGAATCTCTAAGAATTAAGTCAATAGAGAATTCAATATATCTCTTTGGTGGAAATCCTATCAACTCCCCAAATACATTTTCATATTCCTTTAAAATTGGATAGTTTTCAAGACTTGGTTCTTTATATTTTGTTGGTTGTTCCATATGGGTTGCATATATTTGGCACCCT
>ML804293.1:164136-174850 GCA_009831015.1 Picea engelmannii | reverse complement strand
AAAATATTAACCATTGATTTGCAAGGTAACGATTTATCCCACATTCATTGTGAGATACATTTTGGATGAATTTATATTTCAAAGGTGCTCCCATGTAATTTGAATATGAATGGGTGGGCTATAGAACTCTGTGAAAAGTGTTAACTTTTAACCATGGGATCCAACATACCAAATATCGGGTATTGACTATATGATAAGGCCATAACTTAATGGTTAAGTGGGGATCTAATATCTGATATGAGATATGTCAACCAGATCTAATTTGAACCATCGATCCTATACCCGATCATATCTACATTGTTGATCTTCAAACTGGATCGAAGTCTATTGCAACAAGGTTTCCCCTAATTTCATTCCATTATGTAACATCCCCAACCACCCACAGCTCGGGCAATGCCACTACTGCGAAATATATACTTATATATAATATGCATTAAATCAAATTAACACATTTAACATAGAGTTACTTCCATCATACTGACTTAAATAGAATTAACAACAATTCATACATGTAGCGGAATACATGAAAACATACAAACATCAAAGACATGCTTAACAAATAAATTAAGAACATAAATGATGCTTATCTTTTAAATTGGAGTAACTCCACCAACTACATGTAGACCTTCCACGAACCTCCCAGCCTTATACCATGCTACTCATCATGCTCAGCAGTGGGTCACCCTTGAGCTGGGACTAAGCTCCACCCAGGGAAAGGGAATCCTATACTAGATTGAGGTTACAGGAAAAATGCACAGTGAAACTGGAAGGATTCTCTCCAGGAGCATTCTTATGCCCACTACTCACAGAGTCTTATTCCCCATGTGCCTATTCCACCTGGGAGTATACACCTTCACTGTCATATAGTCCATAGGCTGCTCAACCTCCCTCTCTAGGTCTCGGCAACAGGCTGGATCAAGAATTCTCAGAGCTCCATAACTGGTGCTGGACTCTCTCTGGGAGAAAACCACTTCTCGACAAACTCTCTCACCTAGGAGAGTTTCTCACAGGCCTGACAACCTACCTCTTCAACCAGTTACTACTCAATTCTCGTAAGGTAAGGATACTATCACATCAAAAACATTCGGTTAACTCATGGGCGAGAAAAACTACAAGGAAATTTGGGCATGGACATCAAAAAATGACAACAGTCCCACTAAGATGCAACACGACTCAAGTAATACATAGGACAATAACCCAAATGGTTATGGCACAAAATTGGTTTTGCAGTGTGGATAAACCTGGGTTCACGGGACACACAATTCAACTTCTCCCTTCCCTCTGGTTTCTCATATGTGTGAGGTTATGCCGAGGGAATATGTAGAGGCCCGCAAGTTCAGGCGGAGGATCGAAGAATGAGAGATACACCCCCAACATGGCTGACTCATCAATTTTAACTGCATGTGTCTAGGTTGACACTTGTCTTCCTGGAGCTGCATGAGTTCCGCTTAGCAGACGTTCCCTTTACAAGAACTTAGGAAAACACTCAACATGTCCACCTTGGACTTCAGGAAATAATAATAAATTATTATCCCCTTTAGAGGTAAGCCCCCTATATTAGCCCCTAGGTCCACACACTTAGCCTCCTCCCTTACCTAACCTTGTAGAATCTTAGTCTCCCATCATTCTTTCTTCATGGTTGGTTTGCACATAGCGATTGTATTTTATTAATGATTTTCATAATTGCATATACAAAATCAGGTTCCTGGCCTTTAACACTTAGGTTCTCTAGCCAAATAAACACATAAGCTCACCATCTTATCAACACTCGTCTCACCAGCCTAAAAAACATGTTTACAATATATAAATACAACAGGGGCTTGTCCTTGGGGATATTAAAATCCCCTCCCCTTATTTTTGCATTGTCCTCTGTGCAACTTTCACACAACATCAACAAGATTTCCAAAATCTTCAAAAAGATGCGGGTATTCTGCCCACATAGCATCCTCATGCTCCAATGTCACATCCTTAGGATCGTACTAGGTCCACTGGACCTTTACAAGCCCTATGGCTTGATTCCAGAGTTGTTTTCTTTTTCGGTACAATATGCACACATGATGCACTTGCAAGACACCTTCTTGCTCCACCTAAATCAAATTCCAATCAATAACATGATTATCATCAGGTATATATTTCTTAAGAAAAGAAACATGAAACACATTATGTAAAATCATGGATGCACGTAATTCAAGAATATATGCAAGGTATATATATGTATATATAGAAAATTCTAATAAAATTATAACCTACATACAATATACACAACATACAATAAATAGAGAATTATACTTATCTTTTGATTTGAGAAGACCTTCCACCCCTGAGCAGGGCTATGACTCCATCGGGGAAATGGCTTCCCAAGATAGCCATGGTCCACAATCCATATCCACATGGTCTAGGCCAAAGTACCAAACCTCGACAACACTCCAACCAATGGTCTCTCTTGCCCTCATGTCTATCCCACCCCAAGAGTGAGCACCTTCACTATCGCATAGTCCATCAGCTACTACACCTCCTTTTCCTTGGGCTTAAGCAACAAGTCGGCTCAAGAAGTCTCAGAGCACCGTGGCTCCCAGAGTTCCAACTGCCCTCATAGATTTCCAATCAACATCTTCCCCAAGCTACTCTTTGTAGTCAACATTCTAACTTTAATCAACATCATCTCATCTGCATAACCCACATGTAGCTATCATGAGAAAACAAAAAAGAGTTCATTTATAAACCCCAATTAGTTCGAAAGGGAATTCAACTTTTTCCCCAAAATATGAAATTCTATTTCATAATTCATCTTGGTTGTTGCCATATTATTAATGCAACCATCATTGTGATTTTCCACAGGCACCAAACTGCATACCATTTTCCTGCAAGACTTCATCTTGCATACTACCAACAATTTGTCAGTATTTCCTGTACATCATAATTCAACATGTACAACACCTTATGCAATGATCGTAGAATTTCCTGGACCTAGCAATTCAATCACAATTACCAAACAATTTAACCAAATACAATGACTCATCATTCTATGCATATGAATGTTCATAATTAATAATAGTAAGTTTATTATTTCAATTTTCTGAAAAAGAAAATTTCCTATAGTCAATGCTCATGTGACTAAATGACTTGCAACTTTCCTGTTGCAATGTCTAACACCTCCCTGAAATGTCCTCAACTTCATGAGTTAACAACATTTTAGTTGTTAGTAACAATTATTTCCATGCAATAATATATATGCATGTGCTTACAAAACATATTCAACCATTGCATTTAGTATACAATTCTGTCACTTATTATGCATGAGTGCAAATATCAATGTATAATTAATTAGTGAACCTTGCATTGGATTACATAATTCTCTTTATCTCAATCATGTATCTCACCATCCATAAGTTGAAATTATAGCTAATGTCTTGAAGCATTCTCCACACACTTCCTATTGTCTTCCCAATTAATTGGATTTATTCCTTTTCGACCTGAAAACTACACCAAGAATATAATTTTGTGGTGTTCATTAGTGTTAGAAAAAAGGTTGCAACCCAAGTTTTATTTAAAGGTAGGAAGCTTTTAGTACCTGTGTGGTTCATAACCTTTCCATATCCAACCAGGTCTTGGTCTCATACATGACTATCTTACTGGCATTCATTCCTATAACAAGTTCTTATCTTTTAATTCTTTGGTTACTACCCCATAACCAAATTAACATGACATTCTACTATGTCAATGTGTGCATTCAGAAGCTAAAAATATTTGAATTAATATAGGCCTCGAGCCTTTACCACATCCAATGGTATGCATTCAATAATATAATCATGCGATTTTATATAATAACTCTTGCTGAGGAAATTATTACCTAAATTTCCTTTCAACAAATACGCAAAAATAGTAATAAAACTCATACTTACATGACTGCCATTAATAAATTTTATACTACCTGAATGTCTGATGGTAGTAGAATCTTTCATGCTTATTTTAGAAAACTTATAACCAACACGTCATCTCTCTGTTTCTTCCCTCCTTATGCAATAACGTCACCAAAAACACTTGCAAACACACAAGCATTCTTTCCTCTAGCTGACTCAACAAGTCCTAACATACTTGTTGCCACATAAATTGTAGTAACTTGTTTCCCATGTGCAACTTTTCCTTGTTGATCCCAGAAGTCTACAATTCTTCATGGATTCCTAAACCTTCTTATGCTCTCACTGTGATCATTGTGCATGATTATTATTGCTCTGAGCACTTTCGACGCAGTGTCCCCACCTTAGCGGGCTTTGCTAACCTCCCAGTCAAAGGATCTTTCAATATTCTCAGTCGAATTGACTCTTCAGGCTCGTGATTGAACCCAAAACAATTATACATAGGCCCCCTTTTTTCCTTTAGGCACAGGTTCTGATAGACCTGCGAGCTATTCCTGTGCACTTCCAAAACTCCAAGTTTTAGGTGCTATCACCTTTTTCATTAGCCCTTTCCTTCATAAGAATGTGGGATATGACCTCATGGAGAACTGTGATTGTGGGTGTGGGCAAGAGTGGTTTTATTCCAACCTTCTTTTCACCCTGCAATTCACCTCCAGCTTCCACGTATCACTTTTTTAAAACCATGGTATAAATTTCCGCCCATTCTCTGATTTTTAACATCTGAGCAAGTTCTGGCCCCACAATATAGCTCGTCTGTCGATATCGAATATCTTAGTGATGATCTGTGATCAACGATTGCTATATATCCTCCTTCCACATGTGATCCCATATCTACACGATCTGTCGACGCGTAGCTCCCTTCCAAATTAACGACTATGGTTGATTCCGACTCTCCGGCCCTCGGGAGTTTCAAATCTCAACTATTTTCTTTTCCCATATGGAAATTTTTCGAAGTGGAAGATATATTGACACATGTCCTAAAAAATCAAACAGTTCTGATGAAATTCGGATCTCTAGCCTTCGAGAGTTCTCACATCTCCACACACACAAATCTCCAGAGTGAATTTCCCTGGAGTGACAGATCTTCTTCCCTGCGTCCTCCCCAAATCAACGACCCTAACTCTCTTCGAGACTTCGAATCTTTCCAACCAAGACCATATCAATGGTCCTTTGACCTCCTCCTCAATCAACGATCGAGATCTCCTTTGGCACATCAACGGTTTCACCCTCTACTTTCCTCCAGAGTGCTCCATACTCGGAGCTCAAGATCTGGTGCCACGCATCCACTTTCATATCAACGACCAAGATTTACTTCAGTTGTTTCTCCTCCTCCTTGTCCACAAAATTTCAAAGTTGTGTATCTTACACCACCTATCCTCTTTGACGATGGATGGTCCCAACTCACTTCGGGACTTCAATACTTTGACAAGTCCACTCTCTTGCGCACACAAGGGTTAAGTCTTCTGCGCTTACCTCTAGATCCAATGGTTGTTGGTCCTTCACACTCAGACCCAATGGATGGGATCTGTTACTCTTCTTTGTGCTTCCTTTGATTTGTTGGACGCTGATCTAATGGTCCAAGATCCTCTCCAGAACTGATCTGATGGCTTTTGTCACTCCTCCTACTGAGCTTTTGACTTCTTCTTCCTTGGAATATTTTGTCAATGTTCAAAGGCTTCAACCTTTGACCTTTCTCCTATGAGTCTGCCTCTTAGATACCTTCTTCACTCTCATAAGATTTATCTCCTATTATATTTTTGATTTACTCAGTCTCTTAAGGGTCTCGACCCTTCTATTTTCTTTCAAAGGAAAACTTCATGCCCTCCTAGCAACCTTCTACTCAAAGAACACCTTGCTGAGCGTTTTCTACAGAGTGTTCAAAAACTTTGTGAACATATTCCTTCGATACTCTTCTACCTAAACTTGATAAAGAGTTCCCTCTGTGAACACTTTCACTCACTTGATGCCCACCTGGCAAAGCCCTACAAAGTTCTTAGTGACTCTATCTCTCTCTGAACTCAACACAAAGTTCTTTTTGTGCACTCCTTGCACTTTTGTTGATGAAGGTTCAACGGTATCTCTCCTGAGATTCTTTGAGGTTAACTTACTTCTGTCAATGCGCTCCATGCCGACAATGTGTACTTCTTGCAGTCAAAAACTAAAATAAGAGAAACAATTGAAACTTATTCAATACTTCACCAGTTTATGCATTCAAACAAATCTGATTTGAGAAAACTTTCAGATTTCATTTTCTTTCTGATCTCTTCTCTGCTCCATGATCATTTTTGGGCACTAGCCCCTTTCTCTAGATCCCCAATCCATGTGATCATGGGCCATGACCAAGCGCTATATCATGAGGTGCTTACTCGAGCCTTTAGCTTCGGAAGTTTTCAAAGCACCACACAACAATCTCTCGGAGTCACGGATTACTAAACTCGTGAAGTAGGGCGGATCAACCATCCACGTCTACTCAACATTCAAAGGCTAACACTTACTATGGAACCTCAGTTGTCTAAGGTATGGGTCTTCAGGTCTTCGATACTTTGGACCTTCAGAGGATCTCACATTGACAGATCCAAACTATTAATCTTCGAACATTCCCAATCACCTTTGGTGACGTCATTACATCACATCACTTAACATTTTCCAATTGTGAGGGCATGCAATGGTGGTTTGGAGCAACCCGCCTTTCATCCCACAATTCTTTTGACATTGACATGTAACCCCTCAATGAAACTGGGGTTTGGATTATGGGACCGCCTTGGAGAATTAACTCCCGTGAAACTTGGATCCCCACAATGCCTCCGGGACGTCGATCTTGATGTATAGTGATCAATGCCAGTGTGGGTCCTCTGGCCCTTAACTTCGTTACGTAGCCTCAACCTGACTAACCATGTTCATACAGAGTGCCACATGGTAGAATACTAGTGGCTGACTCATGGCCCAATCAGATGGGTGTTACACATCACGTTCCATATGTAATTTCAAAATTCCCTGGGTTCAAAACCCTCTGACTCGTGGCGCACAACCCATGTGTCCATGTCAAACCAAGTGACATCACCATGCCATGTCACTTCATAGTTTTGGGCTTCGGCCCTTCTCTTGTTTGTGGCATCAAAGTTCACCGAAGTTGTGAAGTCTGAAGGGCTTCCAGGTTAACTCCTTTGCACCTTCCCCAGATCTAATGGTCATAAGGGATTTCTCTTCCTTCTGAACAGATCCTATGACGTAGAACATACTCTATTACTCTGCGGATTTCCAAAGGAATTCATGACTAACTGCCTAGCAACATTACCAGATCTGATGATCGTGAAGGATTATCGTTCTCCGAAATAGATCCTAAGGTCCACATTACTATGTGGTCCAATACCACTTTTTTTGTGGTTTTATAACACCGTGACTCCTACTGATCTTCATAACATGACCAAGGTAACTTCTTGGCACTCAGGAAGGTTCTGAGGTTCAAAATTGGTCCTTCAGACATAATTTCCTCTTGAAACCTTGGGTCCAATGACCACTTATCCAACCCATCGAGGCTCCACATTGAAACCTTGGGTCATAACTTGAGTTTTGTCCATTTCGAAAACAACTACTTCTGAAACTCTCTCTTCAACTTCCACTACCATGCCACATCCAGGCTCAGTTTTGTAACAATGATCTAATTCCATTTTGTAACATCCCTAACCACCCACAGGCCAAGCAATGCCACTACTGGAGAATAAAACTTATATATAATATGCATTAAATCAAATTAACACATTTAACATAGAGTTACTTCCATCATACAGACTTAAACAGAATTAACAACAATTCATACATGCAGCGGAATACATGAAAATATACAAGCATCACAAACATGCATAGCATATAAATTAAGCACATAAATGATACTTATATTTTAAAATGGAGTAACTCCACCAACTACGTGAAAACCTTTAACGAACCTCCCAACCTTATACCACACTGCTCATCACGCTCAGTAGTGGGTTACCCACGAGTTGGGACTAGGCTCCACCTTGGGTAAGGGAATCCTAGACTAGGTTGAGGTTATAGGAAAACTGCACAGTGGAAGCAAAATAATTCTCTCCAGGAGCCTTCTTACACCCACTACTCACAAACTCTCATTCCCCACATGCCTGTTCCACCCTGGAGTATACACCTACAATGTCACAGAGTTTATCGGCTGCTTCACCTCCCTCTCTAGGTCTCAGCAACAGGCTAGATCAGGAATTCTCAGAGATCTGTAGCTGGTGCTGGACTCTCTCTGGGAGAAAACCACTTCCTGGAAAACTCTCTCACCTGGGAGATTTTCTCACAGGCCTGAGAACCTACCTCTTCAATAAGTTACTACTCAATTCCCGCAAGGTAAAGATAATAAAACATAAACAACATTCGGTTAACTCATGGGTGACAACAGCTACAGTGAAATTTTTGCATGGACATCTAAAAATGGAAACAGTCCCACTGAGACACAACACGGCTCAAGTAATATACAAGACAACAACTAAAATGGTTAATGCACGAACTCGGATTTGTAGTGTGGATAAACCTAGGTTCACGGGACCCATAGGTTGCCTTCTCCCTTCCCATTGGTTTCTCAGATGTGCAAGGTTATGCTGAGGGAATACGTAGAGGCTCGCGAGTTCAGGCGAAGGATCGAAGAATGAGAGAGCAACCCCAACATGACTGACTCATGATTTTTAACTGCATGCACCCAGGTTGACACTTATCTTCCTGGAGCCGCATGAGTTCCACTTAGCACAGGTTCTCTTTACTGGAACTTAGGACAACACTCAACATGTCCAACTTAGCCTTTAGGAAATAATAATAAATTATTATCCCTTTTGGAGGTAATCCGCCTAGCTTAGCCCTTAGGCCCACACACTTAGCCTCCTCCCTTACCCAACCTTGTGGAAGCTTAGTCCCCCATCACTCTTTCTTCGTGGTTGGTCTGCACACAGTGATATTTATATTTTATTAATTATCTGCATAATTACATATACAAAATTAGGCTACTGGCCTTTAACACTTAGTCTCTCTATCCCAATAAACACATAATCCCACCATCTTATCAACACTCAGCTCACTAGCCTACAAAACATGTTTACAATTCATAAATACAACAAGGGCTCATCCTTGCGGATATTACACATTATCTCGATGCCTGGTGGTCTTAGGGGTTCTGTGTTCTTGGTGGCTTGGTGATTGAAGAATTATGCTATGATAGCTCAAAGGCTCAACTTCCTAGTAGCCCGATGGTCCAGTGATCCCGGTTGGCCGGTTGGATCCAGCCAAAACCAATATAAATGACAATGACTAAAAAATAATCGATATAGCCTGATGATCTAGTGCGCTTCTGGGAAAAAATCAAATTCAGACCATGGATCGGGTTCTCAATCAAATATGGACCGTCAATCTGCCTCAATAAAATCTAACTTGACAAAATCAACTAAGTTACAACAATGTCATTGCTAATGTCAACATAGTCCCACAGACACGTGGTGACATTATACTCGCCCATGTTGGAGTTTATGTGGGAGGGGAGAAGACTATGTTTTGTTGAGCTCGATCTTTTATTTTGTGTCTCCAGTTGGTCCCCTTTTTCTAGGTGGTATATTCTAATTTTATCTAATGAGTGATATTCTAGCATGCCACACTGTCATCGGTCCTTACGAGTATCTCTGGTAGAATGTTGAGTTGGCACTAGATTGGAAACAACATGGAGAAGTGTTTCATTGGGTTTGACTCCCAGTGGCCCAATGGCTGGTGTATCAGATATTTGGTATATCAATAAGTCCATAACATAATGCTAAATGGGACGTTGCTATCCAGTACACGATGATGCTCAAATTTCCCAGTGCTCCGATAGTCTGGTATATCGGATATCAAGTATATGGTAAATCCTTGACATAAATATTTAAATGACACTCTCATATCTATTATGAGGTATGTCAACCAGATCCAATCTATAATGTTGATCAAATGAGAACCAATAATCGATAATACTTTTGAAGAATATGAGGTACCCAACATATCAGATATCAGGTATCGACTATATGATAAGGTCATAACATAATGGTTAAGTGAGGATTCGATATAGGATATGAGATATGTCAAACACATATAGTATGAACCATTGATCCTACACCCGATCATATCTAGACCATTTATTTCCAACCTCTTATCTGCCTCCCCTATAACTCTCTGATTGGTCGAGTCTCACATATTTGCTAGGATCTAGTTCCTAGGTCTGATTCTTATGGTAAGCTCCTCAACAATAAAACTTAGGCCTTTTGAGTTGTGATAGGCCGTCCTTTGACTTCTGATAAGTTCCCAAGTGCTTATTTATTACCTTAGGTTCCTAGGGCATGGATTTTATGTTGTTTTCTTCATTTTTCCTCAAAATAGCTTGATTCTTGACCATTTCGAGGATCTAGAAGCTCTCCCTATGTATCTAGATTTTTCATTCTCATCCTTATAACTTAGAAAAACCTTCATATCATTAGTTGGGTCAAATATGGTACTAACATTAGTTCCAATGAGGACAACATACTCTAGTGGTCTATTGAGAACTGTAGACCAAGTGCCTTCTTCTACTAGGTTCTGGAGTCTTCCTCGAAATGATACATCTCCCTAATACCTTAAAACTGATCTAATATGTGAAAAAAAAGTTCTCAATGACTTTCAATGTTAGAACTCTATCTACTTCTTGATGTAACACAAGGTGAATGAAGTAAAATTAAAAATTCATGGAAATAAATGAAATATAATTATTTATGTAGAGAGTAAGAAGTTTT
>ML804293.1:143315-162131 GCA_009831015.1 Picea engelmannii | reverse complement strand
AAACAATACTTTATATTAAATCTATGATTTATTATGGGGTATAAAACTTGCAAGAAACAAAGCATGGAACTGAGCCAATAGAAGTATTGTTGAAATAAGGCATGATATTTGATTTTGAACATATGTTATGATTCATGAGTCAATTCTTGCTTTGCATGTACGTCCATTTTCATTTTACATTCATGTATATTATTTATTTCAATTTTCATTATTCTCACCAATGTAGATAGACTCATTACACTTTATTTTTATGTTTGTAGATGGAACTTGAAGAAGATGAAAAAAATCAAGGAAATCAACAAAACATTCAGCAAAATAAGTGAAGGCATGGAAGTAGCTCGAGCACTAACAACAGTTTCAGTGAAAAATGATGACTAATATATTTGGATATCAATGCAAGCTGCAATTGTATTTTTTTGAAATAATTGTGTGTGAAAATAAAACATTTTTTTTTAATGTAATGGACATAGTGTCCCAATTGAAATACAAGGGATTACCGATAAGTGCCACATTTTGTATGACAAAGACCCTCTTATTCATATAATAAAGTATGTTTTAATTTATTTTATTGTGGTGTTCTGTCATTGTGAAATGTGACATCGTTGATTACATATATGGATGATTAAATATTATAATGAAGAGATGCAAAATATGATGATATAACAAATTAATCCAAACATCATATCCAAATTCACTAATCAAAATTAAGATATATGTAATTTTTTTTATAAATAATGGAATTAAAAAATAACAACAATTGCATTATCACATGTCGATGTTTCTTGGTGTATTTTAATTATTAATCTCATCAATGCATTTTATATTACAATGCACTGGTGTGTATCATAAGAAATGTGCACCGCTTCTTTTATGTAACCAATTAACACTGGTTTCAATATTTATTTAATACCACAAAATTACATTAAAAATTTGGTCTTCGATGCGTTTAGCATATACGAAGCACTTATGCTTTTGCATTATTAATAATTACCAATGCTTTAGGATTATTAATAATCACTAGTGCATTTGTGTTATTAATACGAACCTATGCTTTTATGTTATTGATAAGAACTTACCCTTGTTTGTTACTAAAAATCAATGGTGTTTTCTTTTTTTTAATGCACCGAGGGGGTTTCTTCCAGGTAACACACCAGTGCATACTATTTTATATAGCATCAATGCCTTCTGATTAATAATGCACTGATGCATTCTAAGCAGAAAGTCTTGGTGCTTAATTATTTTTAACTCTTCCAGTGCATTTTACTATTAAATCTATGGTGCTTATAAGACAAACGCCCTGGTGCTTAAATATTTTACTACATTGGTGCTTGAATAATTTACTACCCTAGTGCTTGAATTTAAGTGTACAATACTGGTGGTTTATGATTATTAATAATCACCGGTGTGTTTTTGTAATTAGTATGCATCGCTGATTTTGTGTTATTGATAAGCATCAAACTTTGTTTGTTACTAAAAAGCACTGGTGCTTTCTATTTTTTAATGCAGCGGGGTTTTTTTTCTAGGTAACGCATCGGTGCATATTATTTTATGCAACATCGATGTCTTTTTATTAATAATGCACCAGTGTTTTCTAAGAAGAAATCCCCGGTGCTTAATTATTTTTAACTCTCTCGGTGTGTTTTACTGTTAAAGCCCCGATGTTTATAAGACAAATACCTGATGCTTAAATATTTTACTCCTCTGGTGCTTGAATATTTTACTTCCATGGTGCTTGAATTTAAGTGTATAGTACCAGTGCAGTATGTGTTTATATTCCCTAGTGCTTGTACCTAATCAAATGCATCGATTTGTAAACATCCACTAATACCTCCAGTCGCCCACATTTTTTTATTTATAATCAAGTTCCGTTATAGTATCCACAAAAACATCCACTATAAAAAACAAATGTTGTAGCGGAGATTCTTTTGTCAATTTTGTCAATTTTGTAACACCAAAGACCTCTACTATAACCTTCGCTAAATGGTATTTTCCTTGTAGTGCATGCCATTGTCATGTAGCTTCCCATGTCTTTTCATATAACTTCCCGTGTCTTTTCATATAGCTTCCCATTTTAACATATACAACAATAAATATAACTTTCCATAACATTATGCAAGGAAAAATTCAAATAAAAATGTGGATTTTAATGGAACAAGAATAACAAAAAAATAAACATTTCTCATCCCAAGAAATAAAAAACAATTTTTCTAGGGACATATGACTTAAATTTATATCGCAAAGTTCATTTCCATTCAATCAAGTGTTTATGAAATTTTAAGTGTAGGTGAAAAGTATACATGCCTTTCCAATCCATGCCATGCCTTGCCATGCCTTGAGTTGTCATGCCATGCGATGTCATGTCGTGCCTTGCCTTTCCAAGCCATGCCATACCATGCCATCGCATGCCTTGCCTTTCCATTCCATTCCTTACATTTCCATGTCTTTCCATGCCATTCCATGCCATGCCATGTCTTGTCATGCCATGCCATGCCATTCCTTGCCTTGCCATATCATGTCTTTCCTTTCCGTTTTATTCCTTGCCTTTCCATGTCATGTCTGGCCATGCCATGCCATGCCATTTCCATGCCTTTCTAAGATATGCCATATCATTTCCATTCCTTTCCAAGCCATGCCATTGCCATTCTTTTCCATGCCATTTCCATGCCTTTCCAAGCCATGCCATGCCATTTCCATGGATTTTCTGGCATTTGCATTCTTTTAATTTCCATGCCATGCCTTGCCATTGAATTCCTTGCCTTACCACGACATGCCATGCCATTGTCACACAATTTCCATGCCTTTTCATGCCATGCCTTTCCAAGCCATGCTATTGCCACCTTATTTCCATTCCTTTCCATGTCATGCCATTGTCATGCCTTGCCAAGCCATGCCATTTCCATCTCTTTCCATGCCATTGCATTCCTTTCCTTTCCATATCATTCCTTGTTGTTCCATTCCATGACATGCCTTGCCTTATTATGCAATGCCATGCCATGTCATTCCCACACCATTTCCATACCTTTTCATGGCATGCCATTGTCATGCCTTGCCAAGCCATGCCATGCCATGCCATTCCATTGTCATGCTATTTCCATGTCATTCCATTCCATTTCCTTTCCCTTCCATGCCATGCCATGACATGCCTTGCCTTGCCATGCCATGCCATGCCTTTCCTTTCCATTCCATGCCATTCCATGCCTTGCTTGTCATTCCCTTCCATGCCATGCCATTTCCACGCCATTTCCATGGCTTGAAATTCCACTCCATCGCCATGCCTTTCCAAGCCATGCCATTACAGTTCCTTGTCATGCAATGCCATTGCATCCCATTTCCATGTCATTGCCATTGCATCCCACTGCATCCTATTTTCATTCCATGCCATTTCCATGCTTTAGCAAGCCAATAAATGATATTAACTAAGTTACAACAAGACAAATATAACAACCCTTAAAACAAGTAATCATTAAATGTTGAAAATGAAAGCATAAAATAGGGTTTAGATAACAAATGCTTGTTGAAATGCAAGATGACACATAACAACCTTAGAATATTCAATACATCAATCCCTAAAGGGATGGAAAATATTATAGAGATATAATAAAAGGTGTGAAGGTTTATTCTAATGGTGAAAGATGGTAACTAAACCCTAGATGCAAATATAACAAGGATGGAAATCTAGGTAAGTCCTAATCTAACCATGAAATTGAGGGTTTGAAGACAAGGTTAATTCAAGAAGAATACAAGATAACATGCAATATCACAACTTTGATAAAACACTTATTTAATACATTCAATACATAACCATCCATATTCTTTCGAATGAGCATATCCATCACATCTCTTCTCAAAGATAAGTTGCCACCATTATAGTGAGTCATTCACTCTGCAATTTTACAATTTCTGTACATTCTCTCATTAATAAAAAATTGTGCATTATTGTATCTCTGTGTTTATTGCAATATTTTTTGTGTATCTCGCAATATATCTGTATATTTCATTTTTATATCTATGTATTCATTTTGTTCTCAAAATAATTTGGATCAGTGGTATCAAAGCAAGATGCTCATTGTCGTGTCTTAGTTCATGTCCTTGATGAGGTTAGGGTACAAAGAGTTGGGTCTCAAGCTAGTTTCCCTTGATGATAGCTTCTCTAGTCAGCCTAAGAGGCATCCCATGGTGGAAGAAAAGAGAGACTTTGGAGAAGAATATCCCATTAAGCTATTACTCGCGGAATCCCTCGTGCAAAATAGATTTGAGATGTTGGAGAATTTTTCCCAAATCCTTCAAAGATTGTCAACAATAAAATGAGCATATTCATCAAGAAGTCACTTTGGATATGCTACCCCATTCAAGGTACAAGTTAATTTTGATATTCCTATATTTGAAGGTCATATTGATGCGTATGCTTTAGAAAAATGGTTAAATTTTCTAGAAGGTTGTTTCTTTGTTCACAATTTTTTCAACGGAGAAAATATCACCTTTGTTCTCCTCAAGGCTCTCCCCCATGTCAAACATTGGTGGAAAAATTAATAGGAGAAAAATTCCACAGAGGATTATGCAATATTTGGGACCGAGCCCAATTGGTATTTTTTTATGTATCCAGTCAAGGATAAATATTATTCTATGGTAAACTATGATGACCAGTACATGAGATGGACCAAGATGCATCAAAAGCGGGACCAAACAGTGTTGGAGTTAAAAAATACCTTTCATACCTTGCGCACCAAGATAAATATAAAATACTTTGAGAAACATCTATTTTTGAAATGTTGTAGAGCTTTACACAGGTACATCCAAACTGAAATTGAGTTTCTATAGATATCATGATTGAGAATCACTTATAGATATGCTACCAAAATTGAGCAGAGATTTAAGCGGAAGAACAAGAGGGAATTTGGGTATACAAATCTGCAACAACGAAATCATGGTAAATGTATTCCTAACTCACAGAATAGCCAACCTCAATAAAGCCTGTCTAAGCCACAACAAAACAAGAGAAACGATAATATGAAGAAGGACATTGGGAAGTGGTGTTACTTCAACAAAATCCCTTGGAAAAACACTGATGAATGTTGATAAAAAACTTCATTGGTGGTTGAGGTCAAAGAAAAAGATCCGAGCCCCACTCGGACTCTCATTCAGACACTAATAAACGGAGACATAAAATTGATGCAAAACCCACTGCTACTGTTGCGACCACAACAATCCAACCATAAGAAATAGAGGATCTTGAGTAGGGGGAGCACCTCTTCCATTCACATATGTGGATGAAGGGGACCCCGCTACATTTTATTGTTGATATCGGAAGCCAAAAGAACCTCATCTCATCAAAGGCCATCAAGCAGTTGGATTTTCCAAGAACACCACACCCACAACCATACAACATCAGATGGATTCACCATAGATGAGATATTCATGTCAACCAACAATGTTGCCTATCATACGACATCAAACCCTTCAAGGATGAGGTATTGTGTAATGTTTCCCCAATAAAAGTTTGTAATGTTCTATTAGGCCAGCCATAAATGTAGAAGTTCCATATTTTTTATGAATCTTGACGTCATAGCTTCATTGTTACTCTTGGGGGTTAACTCTATAGGATACGAGAGGTAGTTTTGATTACTGTCCCGAGAAAAAAATGCAACAAAGTAATATCTCATGCAATTTTTTTTATCCTCTTCACAATATGTTCATAAGAGAGGGACACCACAATCATTATAGCCTCAAGCCACAAATCTTCTATCTAGGACAATAATATCAACAATATTGTAGAAGAGCACCAATATATTCTTTTTTCACCTACAAAGGTGCCTCCACAATATCCAGTCAAGCGAAGTTATAACACATATCTTCATGATTTTTATGTTGCATCTTCACCAACAAATTACTCCCACACTTTGACATATCATGCAGCCAAATTGGTTAAATGGATCCAAACCATCCAACAATAGGTTCATAACAACCTTCCACAAGCTAAGCAGGACAACTTCTTCATCAAGGCAAGAAAATATTCAAGATCTAGATTCGACAAAAGCTTCATCAATGAATTCAAGAAATGGATACCATTGCTTCCTAAGGGGGTAGTATTTGATCTAGGAGGAAATCGGTGGCCACCCACCTATTCCAGTGGCTCAAAATAGGGGTTTCCACCTTGAAATTTTTTCTACATATTTTTGAGTCCTAAACTTTCGGGGTCGTTTTAAGGCCCTAAACAACGTTTTTTGGACCTTTTACAGGTACACTGTAAAATTTAGCTAGAGTGTGATGGAAAAATATGTAGTCATCGGATAGACCTTTCAAATGAACTATCGTTCACCATAATCAAAGATTATATGCAAAATTTACACTCATGGGAAGTTGGCATACCAACTTACCCCATCGTGGCCCACATGACTTTTGGCATTTCACCTTCTAGGGTTAGGGTTTTGGATTTTATTCATGTTAAAAATGCCTCTATATACTTATTGTAAACATCATAATCTTCTTGTGAATGAGTTTAGACATCACATCTCTTCTCAGAGATAAGCTGCCACCATTCTAGCGAGTCATTCACTCTGTAATTTTATAGTTTATGTGCATTATCTCATTAATAAAAAATTGTGCCTTACTCTATCTTTGTTTTTATTGTAATATTTATGTGTATCTTGCAATATCTCTGTATATTTCATTGTTATATATCTGTCTTCATTTAGTTCTCAAAATAATCTAGATCAGGAACACACCCTTCCTTCCTTGAGATGGACGAAAAAGAATTGAGTTGCATTTGGGAAAAGGTGGGGAAACTTGGGAGCTCACCTAAGGAGCAGACCCATCTACCCTTAGTAGCATGGGAATGCCATAGAAGTGGAACTACTCCATCGAAACACCCATTTACATCCATGATTACCAGCACAAGGAAGAGCATAAGGCAAGGGGCACGCGCCCAAGGATGGGGTGCGTCGGTATAAGAGTCAAACGATTGATGTGTTCCCATGATTAGATGGGCACAATGGTCGTTTGAGTGTGCAACTCATGAAGGGGCACGACACACCCAAGAGATGCATCATTTTACACAAGAGACCCTTCGAGCTCCTAAAAAAGAAAGGGTGCACAACCAAAGGGAGAATAAGAGAATTTTTGGCAAGAGATGTGGATGCAATTCTGAGGCAACGAACTGAGGTAAAGTTTCCAAAATGGAAGACAAGTAGTCAAGAGTTGGATACTTGGAATGTTTTGGGGAAGTCTTAAAACAAAAGTTTGTGGAGGCATGTGTGGGGAAGAACCAAAATTTGTGTTAGTTTGGTGAAATTCTACAGAAATGAAATGGCAACAAGTCTATGGTTTTGGGCACATATGAGGTGCACCATAGGGAGTTGTGAAGATGATTGTGACATATAGCCTTGTGGTGACAATTTTTGTTCTTTAGTGTCTTGGTGAGGTGAGGTGAGTCATTTGACTATGCCCTATTGTAAATTGAGCCGATAGTGCTAATTTGTAATTGTTTTGCAATAACAAAGACTTAGTAGGGCGTTAGGCATGGTTTGTGCTGCATAAACTATTTATTTGTTGTATTCATTTTTTTCCACATTTGTTCTCTTGAATTCTCATGTTCATAATACTTAGTGTTAAATTGTGTTAACAAAATTTTTAAGTAAGAAAGAGTTGCACTAGAGTAGAAATGTGACTCTCTGGTATCCTAGAAAAAAGTATGGTTATGCTCTAGGTGAAGAGGCATAGTCTAGATGAAGTATTCTTGGTGTGCCAAGAAACCAAGTAAGAACCATCATGCTGTCGCATGCTCTCAGGAGACGAACAATCGAAAGATTTGTCTGAATGTCTTGTGAGGTTGTGACAAAATGCATATCTAAAAATCAATGCGTCAAAAGATTTAAAATAATTTATACATATCTATAAGATACATAAATTTTCACAAAGTTAATTTTACGTACAAAAGTACAACCAAAAAATTTGGAATTTCACATTGATTGCGTGGTCAAGACCTTCCATTACTAATAATACATGACCTATACAATCTCATGCTCAATTAGATTCCTAAAAAATGATGATTTATACAATCTCATGCTCAATTAGATTCTTAAACAATGATGAATTATACAATCTCATGCTCAAGTAGATCCCCAAGCTAACAATGACTCAAATGGAAGATGTGTTTAAATTGTCCATACTGATGAAAAAAAATAAGGCTTCTCTATTGTCTAAGACCAAGGTTGAAACCCTTTAATTAAATTGTCACTAACAATAACAACTAGTAAACCCATAATATTAGTCACCAAGGTGGACACAATGCACCCTTACCAAAAATTGTCGTATTGACTCGGATGGCAATGAAAGCCATAAAATCTTAATTTTTTTTATATTAGAGGTCTATTTTGGGGGTTGGTCATAGTGAATCTATTAGAGTGTGGTAGTCATTGTTATACTTTGAAGCATGATAGCTAATCTACTATGACCCATCCTTGGTGGTGTTAGGCTTCAAAGAGATCTGAGATAATCTATAATGACCCACCTTGAGATGACGGTGTTAGTCTTCGAATATAACTGATAATATACAAGCAAACTGAAGATACTTGGAGGGCAATCCATGGGTGATGACAGTGACACCGAGAGGGAGCCTAAGACTGGAAATATGAAGTATCGAATAACTATATTGGAGATTACCATTGAGAAAATGACAAACACATTTTTCCATCATGGTGAGAAGGATGACCAAATGGAGAATGAGATGGATAAGATGAATTTTGGATTTAACAAAGCCATTTAGGAGTTCCATTCAACTATAGCTTTGATGATCGACACATTGACAAATGACATTGAGAGGAGAGTTAAGGAAATGGAGAACTTACTTTCTACAATCACACAGAGGTTGAAGGACCAAGATGACACCATCACATTGATAAAACAAGATTTGGTTAATAGGAAGAGCTCTAATTTCATGCCGATGAGAATCAAGATAAAGGAACCGAAGCCATATAATGGAACTCATAATGCTAAGTTGTTGGGAAATTTAGTAGTACTTGGAGTAGTTGAACAAAAGTTTGAATAAATATAAGGTGAACCATACAAAAATGTTCTTGACAAGAACCACTAAGTTGGTGGAGTAACCGAGTGGAAGAATTAGCAGTTGGGAGAACCATTGAGAAGATCGAAACTAGGCAGAGATAAAGGAAACCTTGAAGGAACACTTTAGTCTAGGGAACCAAGCATGGATTGGAAGGAATCAATGGTTGGCTCTCAAGAACGTTAGCAAGATCCAAGCCTACATCAAGGATTTCACAGGGCTCATGTTCGAGATTAAAGACATGTCAGAAGAGGACAAAATTTTCCACTTCATGAAACATTTTCAACTGTGGGAGTAGACTGAGTCACGACGAGAGAATGTGTAGACACTTAAGACAATGATCAGTGTAGTGGAAAAAATATTGGACTTTCATGGTGAACCAAAGACATGTTATAGGAACAATGAGGACATCTAAAGTGAGAAGAAACTGCAAGGGAAGGGGAGGAGGAAATAAAAAGGAAAATCGAAGATGTCCAAGGAAAGGAAAGACAATGAAAAGAAAACATATGTGATGAAAGAGAAAAAATTGATTTCGTGTTGGATTTGTGCCAAGGAGAACTATGCGAAGAATTGTCCCTTGAAACATAAGTTCAATTCTTTGGAGAAGGTATACAACCCATCTGTTGGAGTCTTGCAAGTATTGAATGTTGTCACAGAGGATGAATCCATGGAGAGCCAAGAGCAGGACGAGATGAAACTTTGGTATGTACAGGCTAAATTCAATGGGAATTTAGTATTAGCCATGCTGGAAAATGTGGTGACTCATAATTTATTGAGGGAAGACATGGTGCAAAGGCTTGGGTTTCATCCTAAAATGACACAAACAACCTGAAAGACAGTCAACTTAGGCATGGAGATATTCATTGGTGTGGCCAAGGACATATCGTTGAAGCTTGGTGACTGGTGTGGAAATAAAAGTTTCATCGTCGCTCCTATGGAATATTTTGAAGTTGTGTTGGACAAGAGTTCATGACGAAGGAAAAGGAACCATCAATTCTTCACATGAACAATGTTGAAATTTTCTCAGGAGATACTCCATGTTTGATTCCTACCATGAGGAGGAAGGAAGGAAGCACGTAGATGTCTTCCTTGCAGATGGTTGTTATAGACAACTAGAGAAAACAATGTTATGGGGATGAAATTTGATGATGTGGAATGATGGTTGGATAGTCTAATGAAAAAAATGGAAGGAAGCTCACACTACAAGGAAAAGACCCTATAACAAATGTTTTTGCAGAAGCCCCTATATAAATAGCCCAAAAATCCGTTTGTAGTGGAGGTCACTAGAGGAGGTGCACGGGAAGATGTTTTAGTGGATTTTTTTAACGGTGTGTTCATAAGACTATACTGCACCAGTGCGCCACAAGAAATCAATGCACTAGTGCTAATAGACAATGGTGCATCATTGCATATTTATTTAAAAAGAAAAAACAACAACGGTGCACATCATATAAAAGAAGCTTGCAAGCACCGGTGCACATGAAACGGGCACACTGGTGTGCAACAAATAGGTGCATCGTCTCCGCATTATTCCTTTTAAAAATGCATACTAGTGCATCGTTGTCCATTGGATGCACTGGTGCGTTCCAAACTGGTGCACTGTCGCAAGGTTTTTTTTTTAAATCATAGTGTGTTATTTTCAACATTGTGCCACTAGAAATCAATGCATTGGTGCGAATAGACAATGTTGCACCATTGCATATTTATTTAAAAAAAAAAACCAGTGTGCATCATCTAAAATAAGATCACGAGCACTGGTACACACGAAACATGCACATCGGTGCACAACAAAGAAATGCATAGTCTACGTTTTTCTTTAAATCATATTGGTGCACCTTTGTACTCTTTTGCACCGATGTGTTCCATATGGTGAACCGTCAATGACTTTTTAAAAAATAATGGTGTGTCTTTTTGCAATGTTGAACACTAGTGCGGTTAACGTGAGCACACCGGAACAAAGTTAAATAAAAAAAATCGATGGTAAAAAACCATTTTTACCATTTCCAATGTAGAGAATCTCTTAAGCACTGGTACCACCTTCTCCCAACTGAAGCGCACTCCCATAGACACTTTTGTTTCTTTCTTTGTTTTTTTTTGGTGATCGATTCGTGGGATTCCAATTTTTCCATATGGTGGGAAAATTTCATTTTTTTTACTACATCCCAACCATGCTTCCTTGACAAGAAAATATCCGGTTAAATTCCTTATTTCTTTCTACATTGTATTTTTATTAGATTAAATTGTGAAATTGAGTAAAATTTCCATTGTTTTTCATTTTATTTTTTTCTGCACGGTGGTTCAAGTCGTTCGACTTGCACCACTCATGGTGCACCTTGTAAATTTTATAGGGCGCACCGAAAACTTATAGGTCATTTTTGTCGGTATGTAGTACATAACAAAAAAATATGGTGACAATTTTTCGATGTCTTTCGAATGGATTGGAGATGAGGGAGATGTCCCAACCGACCATCCCCCTTCACCTTCAAACTAGAAGCAACAGGTTTGCTCATTTTATCGGTGGGGGGAAGTGAGGCCAATGGGGTGTCTTCAGGGGGTGCCTTGGTGAGAAATGTTGTGATCGCAGTGGCTGAATTGACATATTAAAGGAAACAAATATTTTTGAATGTGATGACTTTGCAGACAAAAACAAGAGTTTGAATGTGAATATGTGACTTCTTGAGACATAGGCGCGATGATTAGATTAACTACCCAATCAACCGAAGTCACAAGGGGATCCAATGCACAGAAGCATGGGTAGACAAACCAAAGTATGGAAGCAATATAATTCAAAGAGAAGTGACACTTCATAAACTCATGAAACTTCCTAAGGGGGGTTTTCCTTGATGACAACGATTGAGGAAGCAACAATCGTTGGGTGGTGACAAGATCCAGAGATGAGCAGAGACACTTTGGAAGTCAAGAGATGTTGTCAGGAATGACAACGACTTGGAGTGGGGGAGGATGTAAGGGTCTCCCATGACATCCATTGAGTGTGCACGCTCCTTGGGGAGATTCTACAATGGAATGAATGAAGAGCACAAGGAGGAAATGACTGGTTGGGTAGACAAAGATGTTTGGGTGTGAGAAGGAACACCTTGGGGCATGATGGTGATGTGCACACCCAAGTGGGCCCACACCCTTCTTTCCTTGCGATGGACGACAAAGACTTGTGTTTTGTTTGGGCAAGGGAAGGGCAACTTGGGAGCTCACCCAAGGAGTGGATTGGTCTACCCTTAGTACCATGGGTGTGTTGGAGAATTTGAACGACTGCATGACACACCCATGAAGAGTCGTGATGATCGAAACAAGGAAGAGCATAAGGTAAGGGGTGTGTGCCCAAGGATGGGGAACATCGGTCCAAGAGATGAATGAGAATGGGCTTAGATGGGCGCCATGGGTCCACGGAGGGGTGCAATGGTCAGTTTAGTTTAAAATTTGTGAAGGGGTGCAATACATGCAAGAGATCCATAGTTTCACATAAGATACCCTTGGAGCTCCTATAAAAGCAAGGGTGCGCAACAAAAGAGAGAATACTAGCATTTTTGGCAAGATATGTGGATGAAGTATGAGGAAACGAATTGAGGAGAATTTTCCAAAATGGAAGACAAGTAGCCAGGAGTTGGATACTTGGAAGGTTTTGGGGAAGTCTCAAAACATAGGTCTATGGAGGCATGTGTGGGGAAAATTGAAATTTGTGTTAGCTTGGTGAAAGTCTGCAAAAACGAAATGAAAAAAAGTCTATGGTTGTGAGCACATCTGAGGTGCATTGCAAGGAGTTGCCAAGACGGTTGCAATAGAGAGTCTTGGTGATGTGGCGACGAATCTGTTCTTGAGTGTCTTGGTGATGTGGCGACGAATCTGTTCTTCATTGTCTTGGTGAGGTGAGGCGATTCGTTTGACTCTCCCCTATTGTAAACCAAGCTGGTAGTGCCGCCCAAACTATTTATGTGTTGTCTTAGTTTTTGCTCCGCTTTTTTCTCTTGATTGCTCATGTCCATGGATGAATGCTTAAACAAGGCTAAGTGTTAAATTGTGCTAACAAATTTTGTAAGTAAACAAGAGTTGCACTAGAGTATGAATGTGACTTGTCGGGAGCCTAGAAGAGGCTTTGAGGAGACAAATGATGGAAAGATTCATCCAAATGTCCTATGGGGTTGTGACAAAATGCATATCTAAAAATCAATGTGTCTAAATAAATTTCAAATAATATTGGAAATGGGCACAATTAATGACCTTTTAATCTAAAACCCTAATGTGATGGCTAGGAGTTGAAGATGATGGCATATTCTTAGTGGTACTCCCAAATCAATGAATGAGATTTACTATTCATAACTTCCTTGCATTTATGAATGCATCCATTAACTTGTTTATGTTTTCACATTTACCTAATCATATTAAAAAATTATTGTATCACAATATGATTTAGGCTTTTAGATGATTAAGCTTTTTACAAGCTTTTAACAGGAATTACATCAACCTCATTGCCATGGATTGCAAAGTTTGAATGATTAACTGACGATAACTCAACGTCAACTTCAACCTCAACTTCATTACTAGGTATTACACGTATCAGGTGCCTATTTCTAAGTTTGCCAATTTATTTTATGTTAGATATGCGCCTCATTACATTGGATGCAGGCAGGCTACGCCTCATTATATTAGACGCAGACCACGTTTTCCAATTTAAATGTACGGGAGATAGGCACTTCATATACCTGACGTTTCCCAATTTAAATGTATGGGAAACAGAAGCATTTTGCAATTTAAAGTTATTTAAATTTATGGGATTTCAGGTGTGCCATATTTGGTGCGAGCTTTTAGACCACGTTTGTCAATTTAAATTTATGGGAGACAAGAGAATTATTTTTCAATTTAAAGTTATTTAAATTTATGGGATTATACGTTTTGCATATTGGATGCACGAGCACGTTTTCCAATTTTTATTATTTCATATTATGACCTTCCTTCATATACCTGCAAGTATAGTATGCATATAAATATTTTAGAGGAATTCCGGACTATGCATTTTTAGCACAATCAAGAGAACCATTAGTGTTTCGATTGGTTTGGAGCCAAAGAGATAGAACAACGTATCAGATTGGGAAGAGGGGTATCAAATCAAAACATCAAGAAAGATGAGGTAACATCTTTCTCTGTAAAAATGGATGTAATTAGTTCCTTCAATTATAATTTCCAGATTATTTTTGATGTTATGATAAATTTATGTCTTAGATTTTCCATGCATGATGATGGGGATAGTGTAGTTTTAACCTGGATTTTGGTGTTTTTATTATGGTACAATAGCTAGATATGGAAATTATTTTCTTTTAAAAAATCTATCCCGCATTTTAAGATATTGGATGTAGTTTCCTTCCATTATAATTTCCAGATTATTTGAGATGTTAGGATAAATTTATGTTTTAGGTTTTTGGGATAATGTGGTTTTAACCTGCATTTTGGTGTTTTTTTAATGTTTTTATTATGACACAATAGCTAGATATGAACACGATTTTCTTTTAAAAAATCCAATCCCCATTTGAAGATGTTGGACGTTGTGAAAGGAAGTTCAGAGGGTAGGGCTTATGGAGGGGAGGGTTAAGCCAAAAAAATCAATAAACTGCATAAAGCTATCACCAACCCATTGTTCAAGTAAACATTAGTTGCTTTGTTAATTCTTGATTTTATTCCGAGGTTTATAACACATACTTTTCTTAGCATTATCCTGCAAGACCATATGCACATTTGAAATGATGGACTCATTTTATTGTGCATTGCAGCTATCCTTTCACTCTGAATGAATCGAGGGTGTTTACATTCCACTCAGGATGAAGGAGTCGTCAAATCTGCCATGCATGCATCTCGATCTGTATTTTACTTAATTTCTATACAACTACAACAATCTATTCACTGTGGTTAATAACGTTGGACTTTGATGATTTCAAGATATTGATTTAAGTAATGTTATTTTTGTATGGAGAGAATGAAAATGGCTTTTAACGGTCTAAGCACATTTTAAAGAAAAATTTAAAGTCTTAAGATTTATAATAAATAATTTAAGTTAGGAATTTAAATTAACATAATTTCTGGCACAAGTTCATCTTAATTTAAGTTCATTTTCATTTAAATATATTTTGCACTTAATTTTTTACAATATCAAAATTATATCAAACAACCATTTTCAAATTTCCTATTATATCTCTTTAAAGGCTTTCCATTGTCACTACACTCTAATAAACATCTACTTCAAATAACCAGTTTCAAATATCCTATTATATCTCTTTAAAGGCTTTCCATTGTCATTGCACTCTAATAAACATCTATTTTAATGAACAAAATTTTGCATACTTCCCCTCAAAATATGCATAGATACTACCAAAGGAAAATGAGGGCTTAACAGTTTTCTGCCCATTCTTTCACTATTAAGGTAATCTTAGGAGTCAAATAAATTGTGTTCTCTGGACTCATCAAAGTTGTTCTTGGATGATTTCTCAAAATAGTGCTCATAATAGTCTCAAATATAATGCATCATCCAATGGATAATATTTTACAATATTTTGAGTTTTGACAATAGCATCAATATGTATTTGTTGTCGGATTATCTACTGGTTCATATAAATTTTTTTTTTTTTTTTAGAGAAAAAAACGAATTAAAGGAAGATGGGGTATGATAGAGTAATAAGTTATTAAAGGAAGATGGGGTATGATGGAGTAATCAGTTATCGATCACTAAATTAGTGTGAGCAAAACCTAAAATCTATTGCATATATCCGATCCAAAGAAAAGTCGAAATTGTAAGAATATAATGAACAAATGAACAAGCATGAAACTTTAATTTCCATTTATCAGGTCAACTGAAGATGTAGGAGTCTCATGCAATGATCCTATGATCCTGTAGGATTGGATTTTTTTTTTTGTAAGTAAGCGATTTTATATATAAAGGGCCTTCAAAAAAATAGACTAGAGGTGCAAAAACTTGAAAACAACCACACTGTAATTACTGAACTGCACCAATAGAGGGGAAACCAGTTCGGCCAGCCGGGTAAGTCGAGCATTTGATAGTCTAACAATCTTATAAAACAGAACTAAGCTGACTAAGCTACAGCTAGGAAAAAAAACTATTAAAGAGAAAAGAAACCATGTGGGGTCATACACTTGGCGAGTAACCTGGTTAGGTGGCTAGAAGGGCCATGTACCAAGGCTCCTCTTCAATGGGTGTCCCTTTGCCTTCCAAATTCATGTCAGCGTCCACATTGCTCTCATCCCTGATGGCAGCTGGCAGGGCATCTCCAGGCGGACTGTACACATGCTGGTCTGTAGTTGTCGCAGCCTCCGTGTACTCATGCTTGACCTGCTCCATAATGACCTCTGCTGAACGTTGCAGCTGAGCATTCCTGTCGTCGCTCTCTACATGGGGTTCCTCTGCTGAAGTTGTGCCTTCTGGAGTGGAGGGGAAAGCATCCTGGAAGGTGGATAGAATCTGAAGGAAGATCGAGATCTTTCCATCCATAATCTGTAGTCGGAATTGGAGGTCCTCCATTCCCTGACGAAGTTCGAAGACCAGACCATAGAGAATGGTTAAACTTTCTTTCAGCTGCGAATCAAGGATGGAGTTGGTGGACGCGTATGCCCTATTTCAGGCACCTTGAAAAAGAGGTGGTGCCCCCATGGGAGGCTATGAGGAGCAAGATACCAGTGCAAGAGGAGGCTCGTTGGTTCTGGAGTTCGGTGGGACAAAAGGAAATCGTGAAAGAGAGCCCAACAAGCTATCAATAATGACTAGGCATTCGAACTAGGAGGCAGGTGGGGTTGAGGAGGCGAGAGGTGCCAGCTCGGGCTGTAGAGGCGGTGAGGATAACGTGGAGGGCGAACCAAGGGGAGAAACAAAGGTTCAGGGCCAAGGAGGATGCCATGGAGAGCCTCTTCGTGGCCTTCCTCTTTGACACGGCATAATGTTCTTCGTTTGAAGGCAGATAATGGGTAAGTACTCCAGGCAAATGTAGAGAGACTGGAGAGGGCCAAGGGCTGTGAACACCATGAAAGTCCAGGTTAATCTAGGCTAGGGCAGTGGAGGGATGTGGGAGTCGGTCCTCGAGCAAGGATGAGAAACACTTGCAGACGGAAAAGCCATAAAGAAGTTCGTAATGAGGTTCGGGCACACCAAATTTAATGGTGTTGCAGCGACGTGAAGTCGAATTAATGCAGGGTTGAGGTGGTGGTCGTTGGCACGAGCTCATCACATGGCTCCCTGCCTTGTTGGCCTGACTGCTCTCCCACTTCGCGCCATTTGTCTAGCACTAACACCCCATCCGGGGGCTGTAGGATTGGATTTATAAGAGCTTATTGCTTCTATTTTGAATGATACACAATCGTTCAATTATGATTAATTGTAAAAACATACACAATCTAATACACAGTTGTTGTTCAATAGAGATAGGTTGTAAGATTTGTAAGTGCCTATTTCCTATTGTTTAGCTGCCAAGCTGAGAAAGTTATGCAATTTTCTTGCTACATTATGTGTTCAACACCTACTTGCTCCTTGCAGCTCATCATCAATGGGTTGGTAAAGGATTTACATTATGTGTTCGACACCTACTTGCTCCTTGCGGCTCACCCTCCATGGGTTGGTAAAGGCTTTACTCTCCATCGATATACTATGTCTTCATGACTAAGTGATGTCAATGCTTTCCATGTTGTTACTTCGCATATTCAATAAAATAAATTTCTAAAGATTTTATGTTGTACAAAATCTATTAAGAGAATCATCCTCCAGAGTTCCCAATTCACTGACCGATTCCATCGAGGAAAGTTAATTAATTTATTTAATTTCCCCTTCGAACAGTAGTGACTATATCATCCCTTTGTTGATATAACAACTAGCACAGTCACAAATTCATGGCTGGTGAATGTAGAAAGGACGGCTTGCAAAACTTGAACCCCCAGGAAAGAGAAACGACTCAGAGGTGGACGAAAGGAGTCTGAAGGAGTTTGCTAGAAAGAGGCAGTGTGTCCAGAACGTGGCTGGTGAAGGCCAAAGGTTTAGGTTGGCCTAGAAAATGAAACCCTAATCACTCATAATTGGCAATCAGCTAGCCACCATAGTAAATTTTAAATATGATTAAGTAAAAGTAAAAAAATAAACATGTAAACTGATGTCTTTATAATAGTGAAGAAGTTAGTGGTTGAAATCACAACCATTGATTTATTGGGATTACTAAGAATATTCCATCAATATTTAATCTTGTCCATACAAAACTGATTAAGCACTAAAAACCTATTAAATGTGCCCATGGTCAATAGATGTGTAACAAAAAATTCAAAAAATTTAGCAAGTCAAAGTCTGTCCGTTGTGAGAAATGTGTCACCAAGTGTAGAAGGAGATATGTGATATTCTTTTAATTTATAATAAATCAGTTTGAATCCATCTTAAACTATGTGTTCTTTATCAAAAATCATTTTATAAGTGTGGTTGTGCTATTTTATGTGGCCTTTATTATCATAGCCACATAATTGTAGCTAAGGTATATCATTTATAAACATAAACTCTAATAAAGGTTTTTAAATGAAATAATCCTATAAACTTTCCTGAACCACAATTATGTGCTTGTGTTGTTTATACCTATCGATATGATCCATAAATTTGCACAAATTTAATTTTATGTACGAACACAAAATTTGGAATTGCCCTTACCAAAAATTGCCGTTTTGACTCGGATGGGAAAGAAAAGCACCAGAAGTCTTCAATTTCTTTTTTAATTAGA
>ML804293.1:108128-123616 GCA_009831015.1 Picea engelmannii | reverse complement strand
TATTTAAATAATTTAGACATTAATGTTATGTATAAATTAAAGTATTAGAGTATTATAAATTAAAGTAATAATATTAATTAAATAATACTTTAATGATATATTAATCAACTCATTAAAATTTAAATACATTAATGTGTTAAAGCTTGAATGTATTAAATAATTAGAACATTAATGCAATGTATAAATAATGTAGTGAAACATTATTATATAGCGTAATGTATTACTCGAACATATTAATTAGGCATTTGTGAGATTCCAACATTTTGAAAAGTTTGTGACATTGTGACATGAGAGGATGTGTGTATATGACACACAATGATTGTGGGGACAATGTGTATAGTATTGTGAGGTTACAATGTTCATGGAAATGTGAGAAAGGCAAGAATTCAATAACATAAGGAGGTATAAGCATGAACATCACATTGAGATGTGATAATATGTGCGTATATGACACCACGGTGGTATGTTTCATCACATAGTAACATAATTTCTATGTGTGTAAGATTGAGACGTTAAGAATTTCGTTGCAATATGACAAATGGAAGATTTTTGTAACATAAAAAGGTATTTGCATGAACATCACACAACAATACGTTAATTGAAATGTCAAAAATGAAAGAGTTAATCACACAACAAGGTATAAGCATGAACGTCACGCAACAATACATTAATTCAAAAATAACAAGGATTTTGTAAGAACGTCACACAACAATACATTAATTCAAAAATAACAAGGATTTTGTAAGAATGTCACACAACAATACATAGCAACATCATCTTTATGTAGAAACATCATGATGTGGGAGCATCGCCAACACATCAAGCGAGCCAGCGTGGAGCGGAAGACAGCTGGATAAGCCAGCACACATTTTTGAAAAATACTTTGGGAATGTTGCATAATCTTAAATGGGCACATTTAAGAGACGACGCACTTGTACGTTGTAATGGACCTTGAGCAGATAGCTCTCGTCCTTAGGTAGATGAGGCATTTAAAATAGTTAATGCTGGTAGATAGAATAATTAAGTCTAGATTTGATAGTTTAGAATTCGAGAGGGAAAACAGAGATAGACACCCTCATTGTATCATTGTAACATATTGAACAGGAGAGCAAGAAGAGCAAGCAGAGAACTGTGTAGAGAACATCCATGTACAAATATTGAATTAATAGAAGAAACCTTTGATTCAAATCCATGGTTATGTGTCTATTATCTGTGTGTTGATGTTACACTCATGAATATTTGCTTCCTGTCATACATGTGCTTTTATATGCTGTGTATGTGATTTCATGGTTGAATTGAAGTCTGAAAGGGTGAGTGAATGAGTTTCAATTGTTTCTTTAAGTGAGCCAGAGGATTCCTGCAAGGAGTGCGTTGATAGAAGGGTTCACTTAGAGATAGCTTTTGTTCTCATTTCCTCGAGGGTGCCGATAGGCAAAGTGCCGTGCAAGGAGTGCATAGGCTAAGTGAAGTCTCAGAGTTGCGATTCTGAGCAAAGAGTTGAAGACTGTTGCTGCAGGAGTGTGCAGGGTCGAAAGCTTCAACACTTAGTCATGGTTGAAGATTTGTCGTAAGGAATGCGTGCAAGAACTTCTTTCTGAGAGATTTGAAGTCGTGGAAGCTTAGGAAGGATAGGCCTTCGAGTTCATCGAAGGATGGTATTGACAGAGTCATGCCTGGAAGGCTTGTAAAGAAAGTCACAGATTTGCACGCAAGGTGACGAGTTCTATGGAAGAACGACTCATCGTTTCGGGGATTATGTAAGGAAGAAACGGACGGAAGAAATTCTCCGAGGAGATTTTGCGAAGTTCCGTGGGCCATTGGATCTTGCGGAGGTGCGAGGAGGTTACGGCAGAAGCATCAGAAGATTCTAAGCCAAGAGGGCAATGTGTTGATACAAGTTGGCTAGGGCCATTGTATTACTTGCGGGATCGCCTATATGGATCTCTTGAGAAAAGCGTCAAAGAATTTGTAACAGGAGTCGCGAAGTTGCGACACGCGATATCTCGATTGGTTGTGTAAGTCATGTGGGACCACCAGAGTAAGTGGACGACAGGTGGCAAGATTCGGGATCTCATGAGTTCGGGACTCATAAGTTGAAAGCCCAAATATTGGGAGGTTCAAGTCACGAGGCGCGAGGTGGCGAAGGCGCGACAGTAGAATCTTGGAGTCTCGTCACATCAGGACTCGGAAGATGGAGAAACAAATAGTTGATATCGCGACTAGCGAGAGAACGAGGTCGCGAGTCTCGACACTTCGGACCTTGGGAGTCGATGGGGAAGTTGTTAAACCTCACGAGTAGCGAAGGAGCGAGGGCGCGAAGTCACGAATGCACGATAAGGTCATATCGGTGGTTCGACGCATCGGGTATCGGAAGTCGGAAATCCGAGTGCTTGATGTCATGAGTGACGAAGTTGCGATAGGGCGAAGGCGCGATAGAGCGGAAAACCCCGACAGGGAAAAGTCATCAAGTTGACCAGCCATCGGGTCTCAGGGATTCCAGGGTCCCACGATCAAACGAGCACTCGTGAAGGCGCGAGCGCCGATCCTCTGAAGGGAAGAAGAGAGGATCGCGTCGAAGAGAGCCTGTGGGGTGAGAAAGTCCCGATAAGGGATTAGAAGAGCATTGTAGTTCTTCAGGCCATTGAAGGAGAAGGTCCTGAGGGAGAGATCGCACTCGAGGAGTGTGGTTGGCGTCACATCATCTCTATGTACGTAAAATTGAGATGTTACAAAGTTCATTGCAATGTGACAAAGGGAAGTTTTTTGTAACATAAGAAGGTTTTTGCATGTGCATCACATTGTGATGTTCAAAAAATGAAAAAAAAGATTTTATGACATTGAGAGTTTTATAAATTTATGACTTTCATTGAGGATTATAGAAATTAATATACAAAATTTGAGACGTTACAAAGTTCGTTGCAATGTCAAAAAGGGAAGAGTTCTGTAACAGAACAAGATTTTTGCATGAACATCACATTGTTATGTGCATGGAATGAAATACAAGATTTAGTGACATTAGAACATTACATACATGGTCGTATAAATTTAAGAGTTTCCTAGAGAATTTTATAATTTTATGGCTTTCACTAAGGATTATAGAAATTAATATATAAAATTTAAACATTACAAAGTTCATTGCAATGTGACAAAGGAAAGAGTTTTGCAATAGAACAAGGTTTTTGCATGAACGTCACATTGTTATGTGCATGGAATGAAATACAAGATTTAGTGACATTGCAACAATACATGGAGGACTGTATAAATTTAAGTTTGTCCTCGAGTATTTTAGAAATTTATGGCTTTCATTAAGGATTATATAAATTAATGTATAAATTTGAGACGTTACAAAGTTCGTTGCAATGTGACAAAGGGAAGAGTTTTGTAACTGAACAACGTTTTTGCATGAACGTCACATTGTTATGTGCATGGACTGAAATACAAGATTTAGTGACATTGCAACATTGCATGGAGGGTCGTATAAATTTAAGTTTTTCCTGGCGGGTTTTATAAATTTATGGCTTTCATTAAGGATTATAGAAATTAATATATAAAATCGAGACGTTACAAAGTTTGTTGCAATGTGAGAAATGGAAGGTTTTGTAACATAACAAAGATTTTACATGAATGTCACATTGTTATGTGCATGGAACAAAATACAAGATTTAATAACATTGGATCATTACATGCAGGGTCGTATAAACTTAATTTTTTCCTTGACAATTTTATAAATTTATGAATTTCATTAAGGATTATAGAAATTAATATATAAAATTGAGATATTACAAGGTTCGTGGCAATGTGACAAAGGAAAGAGTTTTGTAACACAACAAGGTTTTTTCATGAACTTCACATTGTTATGTGCATGGAATGAAATACAAGATTCATCGACATTGCAAAATTACATATAGAGTTGTATAAATTTAAGCTTTTCCTTGAGGGTTTTAAAAATTTATGGCTTTCATTAAGGATTATATAAATTAATACATAAAATGATGGAAAACAATAATCTATGTTATAAATAAAAGTATTAAAACATTAATCTACAATGTAATGTCTGAATATTAATTAATTAGTAAAAATACATTTATACATTTTAAGATATAACGATTAATGTAAAAATACATTTATATATTTTATAATATAATCCAACAATAATAAAGTATAAAGAAAAAAGTATTTACATTAATAAAGTATAAAGAAACTAATAATACATTCTAAAAAATGAACATTTAAATATTAATACAATAATACATTAGTGAAAATACATTAATAATATTTCAATAAATTGAGGTAATGAATAACTACATTAGAAAAAATATTCTAATAATGATTTAGTACGATGGGGTATTAAAATATTGATGTATTAATACATTGAAGGTTATATAAACATATTTATTTTATTAAGGGTAATATTGTGTAATGAAGAAGTATATACTAGGTAAAGAAAAATGTTGTTATTTAAAAGAAAAAAAATGAGTTCCATTAACAAAATATTATTTGAGAGGTTTTATAGGGAAAAAAGATAAGTTTGAAGTTGGTCTTGCAGTGTACTAAAAAATGTATGTCAAATGGCTAATTATGGACAATACCAATTTTATGAGGTTGAAATCAATATTTTAGACCTCCCAAATGTTCACATAAAATAAAATATTATAAATCCCTGATATTATATTTAATATTCATTAATTTAGAGGTAAATTTTTTTATTTTTTCATATTGAGACAATTATAATGTAAAAAGATAAATAACATGAATGAAAATAATGTATTGTTCACATATGTGAAAGAAAAGGAATTTGATAGAAATTATACTATGACAATTAAATAATAATAAATTGATTAAGTTGTTTTCAATGATTTGAAGGCTAATAAAAGTTATTTTTTGTGTAGAATTTTGAATAAAATTGTGACATTTCAACATATGGACAATATTAATATTGAATAGGTAAAATTATGAACAATCTGATAAAATCTATTGTCGATATCATTAAAGAAAAATAAAATTTAATTAAAAAATGTGAAGGTTTTAAGTACATAAAATGTACTATCCAAAATCCAACCATTTTAAAGCTCTCTTAATTGGTGATCTTAACATAAATTATTCCAAAATACAACCAGACTTATGACATGTACAAAATCAATTAACATCAACATGAAATTGATGACCTTCTGCCTTTGGAGCCATTCTTTTCGTATCTTTCTGCCACCTTCCGTGTCAGAAACATGTCAAAATGCATGAACCATTTCCTTCAATTTAGCTAAACATTACAAAGTATCATGGAAAAGGTACGTAAAAGTTCTAGTTCTCCTAGTTATCACATCTTTGATGACCAATAAGAAACTTTTCTTGAGATGTGATATCATCTAATGCTTAAATAAACTTAGATGCATCTTCATTATCCATCACTGTATGTTAAAAAAACCAATAAACAAGAAAAAATATTTTGTAATGCTGAGAAAAAAAAAACATAACTTCACATTCATTCAAAACCATGAATATTAACTTCATAAATATGAATATTAACTTCATAACTTCAACATTAACTTCATAACTTAAATATTAACTTGAATATGGATATGAATATTAACTTCATAACTTCAAAAATATGAATATTAACTTCAAAATTATGATTATTAACTTCATAACTTCAATATGAATATGAATATTAACTTCATAACTTCATAAATATTAATATTAACTTCACAAATATTCATTCAAAAATATGAATATTAACTTCACAAATATTCATTCAAAAATATGAATATTAACTTCACATTTAGTAATGCTTAGAAAAAAAAAAGACAACTTCACATTCATTCAAAAAATTTCATCCAAAATGAAAAATAGAAGGAACAATTTATTTCCCCAAAAAGATGATCCCAAATACAAATACACATACATTGAAAAAAAATGAACTTAACATAGTCATTCTATCGAGAGTGAAAATATTTAAAGTGGATGTTACAATGATATAGACTTTAGTCATTTCTCTTCTTTTTTGCTAATTGTAACATATGCATTATTTTTCATCTTTGCATAACGCTCAAAAGGGAAATGTGGTGATATGTGTAAACCATCTATTGATTTGACTCTTGATATGGATGTGAAGTTCAACCCTTGCTTCTCTTTCTTTCCAATATCAATTGTGGCACATTCTAATGTCAACCTTTGTGATTTATGAATAGTAAGGGGCCATGCCATCTTCAGAGGAATTTGTTTACAATTTCCTCTTATAATGAGTGTGATTGGTACAATGTTTGGATTTATTGGGTCAAAAGGAACACCAATGTACTTATCAAAAAGAACAGTTGTGTACATTGCAAGTTAAGTAGGCTTAGAGCCAGACATATAGAATATATTTTTAATGTAACCAAGAGAACCATTGACTAAACCAACTTCAACCCACAAGTTACATGTCAACATGACACGTTGTCCAGGCATAAGATAACTTCACGTTCCAATTGATCATCATCAACACCAATGATTTTTGTTCGTCATGTATGTTCAGCAACACATTGAGAAATTGGACAATTTAATGATTTCAAGATTTGACTATTATGTAAGTTGACCAAATTATTTGTTGGGAACAAATGAAGTGTTGAACTAAATAAACTCCTTTCCTCAAGAGGAAAATTCATATCAACCCATGACATAAGAAGTTCCCAATCATCAAAAAGGGGCTCTACATTTCTTATGTTCATTAAGAGATTACGAAAATAATATTGTTTTAGATCATTTCCTTGATGCCGAAATATTGTATCCAAGGTGACAACAATGTTGAATGTTTTCCATAAAACATTCCATACTGTATTACCTGGATATAAGCACTTATCTCTCACAGGAGGCAATTGACCAAGGTCACCCACAAGAATAATATGTCTACCAGCAAAAGGAGAACATTTATTCTCTAGAAATGCTTCTTGTAATCGAGAATCAATCTGTATTAATAGCCTTGGTCCCAAAAATCTTATTTCATCTATCAAAATATATCGAATATGCCTCATTTCCTCTTGAAATATTGCTAGAGATTGCCCTTGTAGTGGTCGCATATCCTTAATAGGAATTTTTAGTGCTGATTGTATTGTTCGTGCATGTATATTAAAAACAACTATTCATGTTGGAGTGAGCAAAAGCAAAGGATTATTTCCATCAACTGATGAAGTAGAAATATCATGAGAAAGACAATGAATAAGGAAAGACTTTTATGTTCCTGCAGTGCCCTATATAATCATGAGAAGAGGTTCAAGACTTGGATATTCAATGGAATGTTGTAAAATTATATCAAATGCAACTTGTTGTTTATCTGCCAAGGAATATAGAGATGCATATTAGGGATGAATATTATGAACAATATGACCCGTTGATTGGGAATTTCTTATAAAATAAACAACCTCTTCTGCAACATCATTTGATATTGTTGTTTTCCCCCAATCAAAACATATATCAAAGTCTCTTCAACCGAGAGTGTGAAGGTTAGAAACATTGACATTATTAGGAGGAACCAAGTGAGACAAAAGTTTCCATTCTTCAAAATATTTTTTGACATGTGTTTGTTGAACTTGGGAATCATCATATTCTTCAACATTTTCCGAAGAGAGAGGGGCAGGATCAACATGCCATGATCGATATCAAAAATTTCTCCAATTTTCAATCACTATATCATCTGAAAGGACAATATCTAATGGAATATTCCTAAATGGTTTGTAAAAAAGCAATTTAGTCGAACAAAAAGTCTGGATGTCTTCTGATGACTCTTCAAGAATGGAATAAAGCCATGACCAAACTCTAACAATGGCATGGACATGTCTAGATTTCCATTTCTCCCTCTTATGTTTGGCATCAAATGTCCAAGATCTTGTTGTTTCTATTAAACACAAATGTTCAATAAAAGTAGTTCTTTGTTGATATAGTTCAACAAAACTAT
This sequence comes from Picea engelmannii, assembly GCA_009831015.1. Lineage (NCBI taxonomy): Eukaryota > Viridiplantae > Streptophyta > Pinopsida > Pinales > Pinaceae > Picea > Picea engelmannii. The sequence continues at coordinate 115,692 of ML804293.1, read as the reverse complement.
TGGGAGATGAAAATTTATGGGGGTTCTTTGGCATTTTTTTAAAAACCTTTTTCCCAACATTTAAGCAAACAAATTTTTGGTTGAAAATTACAAGAGGTAGCTTTAGTAACATATGGCACGTTTCTTGGGCTCCAATGTTACGATCAACAAGTGTTTCAGTAAAGAATCTTTTGTATGCAAACAAAGTAGAATCTTCTGAGGCACCAGAATTTGAAATTCTAGTTATCATATCTTGATAACTTTTTGACCTCTTTTATTATTTCGAATCATACTTAGAAATATATTTCAAGACAACATGACGATAAACCATTGGTTGACAATCAACATTTTCATGCCACATTATAAGAATATAAACATTATGGAAATTTATCCTATCATCGTTTTGTGTTTGTTCATATTTCTTTCTTCCTTTCTCATCTATGAACAATAGTGATTGATCAAGAACATCCCAGGGAGCATTATAACAACAATTGAGAACAACACCTCTCTTGCGCAACCAAGAATCTACATTGCGATTTGTATGTCTTTGAACATGGTTCAACAAATGTTCATAATCATCATGAGGATTGGAAGAAAATATTTGAGTTGTATTCAATAGGCATAGATCATTATTGATGCTTTGAGGAACCATAATTTTTCGATGATGAATGTAATGTGGATTCTATGTTGTTACATATCTGTCAAAATATGTCTTTGCACAATGAACATCAGAAGGATTATACCAATCTAATCTTTCCATGTTTGGAGCACCTTGCAACTATAAGAAGCCATCGTTGTGAGCTGATCCTCTATGTTCCCACTCATATCTAAAAGAAATAAGATATATTAAATATATATAGTAGAAAAGAACAATAACAAAGAAGAAAGAAAATATTAAACATAAATATCATAACACGAACCTGTTCCAAAAGTATTTAGCTCCCATATATTTTCCGATGACTTCTTCTGGAAATATATTGAATCTTTGATGCATAAAGATGGAAACAATATGGAGGTACTTGATAACATTCACAATTTTTATACAATGCTGATTAAAACCATGAGAATTTTCATTTCTTGGCATAACATTATGCTAGTCGGGCCATTTTGTGTTAGTTGCACTGAAAGTAAAAAACAAAGTTGGACACTCCAACTGAGTAATCATGTCAGTTAGTTCAGTATGACATTTTTTCCAATAGGCCCTTTTACCTATGAGTGAAGAACCAAAACACATAATATGCTCAGCCAACTTATTATCAGGCAAATCTAAGAGTTGTTGACGCAAGGCCTAAACTGTTGTTAGGGAGTTATCATATATATTTTTCTTTACAAAAACTACATCAGTTGCCTGGATTCGATGTCTCATTATCATGTTCAATAAAAAGTATCGAAAGTGTGGATGGATTCCAAATCATTGATCAAAGTATCTGAGAATATGCAATCCATATTCGTTAAGTTGAATGTTACAAATACATGGATGCAACCAATCGGCCTCAATAGTAGGAAATAATGTGGGGAATGCCATGCCTAATAACCCTTCAATACTATATTCATTGATTGGAGATGAACCAATAATTGTCCATTCAATTGGTTGAATAGGTGAAGACTCAACATTTTCAATAGATGTTCTTATTTATTCCACTTCTCTACGTTAGTTGGGTAGGCGAGCAACAAAATATGAAGGATGAGAGTGAAAACGTTCAACGGAAAACCCTTGAATTTCAAGAACAATGTTATCTGTTTCTTCAATATCACAGTCAACAAATTTAAGCTTAGTTGACACATATGTTGGGTTTTCAGGAAGAGAAACAAATCATTCAAGGTCAGTTTGAACATCTTGATAAAATTTATCCCTTTGAATTTTGTAAGATAATGCATTCATCACCCATGATCTCTTCACATAAAATTCATAATATTTGGATTGGGCACCATGTATTCTCACAATCAGGAATTCAACGTCTTCAACATGTCGAATAAGGTTTCTAGCAATCACAAAAATATCTTGCAAAAGGTTGATTGTGTGACCAATATATTTATATTTCCCACCACGAGCATGGTTCACTTTCAATATAGTATTTACATGTGCTATGAGCATCTCTTCAACTTGGGTAAGTACTCTTAGAACATGTGGTTGCTCACTAGGATCCATGTGATTCCATCGAGAAAAATGATGGGAACCTCTCTCCTTCTTATAAATTTTACAAATAGGTCCTTCAGATTCCTTCACAACTTGGATACAAGGATATTATTCTTGGAAAACATGGCACATTTGAACAATGGAGAGATTATCTATCTTCGCTCGAATTTTTTTATGTACTGCAATCATGTTGGGATGAAACTGTATATGTCCTCTATGCATGGGATCATGTTGACCACCAATGGGAAGAGTAGAATGACCTTTACAATCTACTTCATCTTCACCAATGTGGGAGGGCCCACCAAAATTTGTAGCCGTCGGATTGGTCATGTTACCTCCAACAGTTATTTCCCTTCAATTCATGGATTACATTTCTCTATCCTGATTGCATTGAATGGTGTCCTGTTCATAAAATACTAAAAACTTTAATGTCAAACTAAGTGTGAAAAATGAGGAGTGTAAATGTAAAAAATAATAGAAAATCAAATACATACAACATCAACATTTGCTTGTCAATTAGATAGTCTTGGAATATTTGAAGGAAGGTTATGAGATGGGTCTCATTAAATTCTAACATGAGATGTTGCAACATGTACATAGTTAATTTCTATATGTCTATTTGAATGAGAAATGTCCTGAGTGAAGATAAAAAAAGCATGGTTAAAGTCATCAATAGAAGGAAAGAACTACCACTATAGTCATCATGAAGGAGGATTGAAATACCTTCATTGTTCCAAGTAAAATAGTATGTGGGATGATTGATTCTATTCGTGGTATGACACTTTCTATAGAATGATGGTTGTGAAAGGAAGGAGCAATGTTAGCAGGAAGAGTTTGCAAATTTTGTAGCAAACGGGAAAGCACATGACGAATAGACACTTCAATAGATGGCATTTGTTCTTGAATGACATCAATGACTCCATCCTACATGTTTTGTGATATTCCTTCATTCTCTATACTTTCACTTCCATTGGTTGAAGTATGGAGGTTTCCATTTGTAGGTATCCTATGTACATGATGATATTTCAAAAGAAGAGAAGTTTGCCCAATAAAATGAATGTTGTTAGAAGATTGTGGAATAGTAGAAATATTAGGATTATGAAAATATTGAGGGAATAAAACATTCATGGGAAATATTCTTTTCATGATATCACCCAAACTGTGATACTTACAGTTATGGGGGAAATCAATATCCATAGTACTTTCTCTGGTCCGTCTATGATATAGAATTCTTCTACGTTGATTTATTGCATCTTTGTTTTGTTGATACCATAAACATTGACATTCATTGTCCCTCTCATGTGATTTCGGTGATATATTTCGGTTGGTAGAATGCTTACTTTTTTCTTCAGTGGACATTTCTACAACTACATAGAAATAATAAGAGTTTTTTAACATCACCAGAGAAATATAAATTCCATTGGTATAGAGAAGAATAAATTATGGAATTAAAAAAACAATAAATAAAAAACATATTTAGATACATTTGACTATATATAAAGTGACATGAACATGATAATAAAGAAGACATGAAATACAATATAAAAGGAAAATTGCAATAACCATAACATGTGCACATAAAAATTAAATCAATTCATAATGGAATAAAATTCAGAAGTAAACTTCCAATAACCATATAACCATAACAAAATCACTTAAAAATTAAACTAATTCATAATTGGAAATTTATAATGGAATAACATTTTCTAAACAAGTACAAAATGTATGATAATATTTGATATTACTTATTATAAGTCCAAGTAGCCTAAACCAGTACATCTATTCCCAATGGTGGAATGTCATCAAAAAAATCCATATTTGGAAGAAGTGGAAAAACATTTACATTTTCAATCACATCATTGAAATGGTCTTGAAATGGAAATCTCAACCCAGATTTTTGTAACATGGAAACATCAGTGATATTTATTGGGACACATAAGCCATTCATCAAGTCATATAACATGACTGGAATTTCAGTGTTATTGCACATCAGTACTATCGCACCAACTGTTCAAAATGGAAGATACCCAGGGAAATTTTTATTTATATCTTCTGAAAGTTGTTGCAACAAATTCCATTTGAATCCCTAGTCATCCTCGAAATAGTCCAAACTTTGTTTAATACATGGTTGACCGAATTGAAAATTAACCAATTATTCAATAGACCAAATAGAGGTGGAGCCATTATTGATGAGGCATATAAGTTGGTTATTGTATAATCCCAATGACATACAATGTATGTTTGTGATTTAAAATCCACATCTGGGGAAACATCATCCTTATGTATATGTCAAACATCAACAACTTATTGGGAGTTTGTATGCCTAATGTGAACACCATGTAAATGGAATTTTAATGATACCATAAATAACACTTGGCACAAACCTCCAATATAGTGATAAGGACCAATCTGCAATATAGTATTTTTTGTTTAAATTGATTTTCTAGGATTCAAAATACACATCTTAGGATTCAAAAAAACATCAACCTTATGTATATGATTGCAGAACAATTATAGGGAGTCTCTATGACTATCGTGCAAATCATGAAAATTGACTTTTAATGATATCTCATAAATAACCCTTACCACAAATACACTTTGAAAATCTAATAAAAAAATATCTTTTTGATTTTCCTATTTTTATAGCTATAAAATATAGTTTCTCAAGCCAATAAATATTTAAAAGTTAATAAATGATTAAAAAAAAAATGCAAATAAGAAAAGATTTAGGATAAGTAAGGTGATTTGGCATATTTGATTTTGTAGGATTCAAAATACACATCTTGGAAAACTTTATCCTTAATTTATACTATTTATTTATAAATTAAAGTATTAAAAGATTAATATATAATGTAATGTATGAATATTAATTAATTTGTAAAAAAATATTATGCATTATTGAATAAAGTATTATTTCATTAATTAATACATTAATAATATATAAAATAATGTATACATTAATAAAAACATTAAAGTGTTATATGATTAATAAAAACATTAAAGTGTTAAATGATTAAATGTATTAAATAAATATATTTATAATGTAATTTATTAATTAATTTATATATTAATTTATATATTCTATTACTTTTTAAAATAAATTATGTAATGTAATAAATTGTTTAATAATGTAATCTATTAATAATATATAGAATGATTTGATAAATAAAAATATTAAAATATTAATATAAAATTTATTAATATATTAATATAAAAAAATAATATATAATGTAATTTATGAATATAAAAAAATTAATTAATTAGTAAAAATACATTAAAAATTATTGTTTAAAGTATTACATAAATAATTAAAACAATTAAATTATATATTATGAATAAATTAATGAAATATTAAATTATTATAAATAATACATTAATAATGTAAAAAATAATGTTAATAAATACATTAATGTTTTAAATTAATAAATGTATTAAATAAATAACTTTATAATACTATTTCCAACATCCAACTAATGTGTACATTATATATTTACTTCAATTTTTTAAGATGAGTATCTCAAATTGGTATAGGATTTTCAAAATATTGTTTAAAGTATTACATAAATAATTAAAACAATTAAATTATATATTATGAATAAATTAATGAAATATTAAAGTATTATAAATAATATATTAATAATATAAAAAATAATGTTAATAAATACATTAATGTTTTAAATCAATAAATGTATTAAATAAATAGCTTTATAATACTATTTCCAACATCCAACTAATGTGTATATTATATATTTATTTCAATTTTTTAAGATGAGTATCTCAAATTGATATAGGATTTTCAAAATAAGTAAATACTATTTCCAACATGAAAATGATGTGGATAACAATAGAAAGTGCAAACCATGTGTAAGTATTAAAAACATGAGATGGAGATTGGGCTACACAGAGATGAGGCATCTATTTTAGTCTATTACATCCACAAAACATGCACTAAGATTAGCTATGGATGTTTACAACTAAGGGCTCTCATGAGAACTGAGTCACAAATATTTCCATAAGATTTGAATTTGAGGTATGATGAAGATGCCCATGGGATTTGAATAAAACATTAGATTGAGAATAAACTTCACACTTATGAATTGCACTATTATTTATGGGTGATTTGAATAAAGCATTAGACTGAGAATAAACTTCACTATTATTTATGTGCATTTCAATTTTTTATTAAGCCGTATATTTATAGACAATGAATATAATTAATCACTTTTTAATTTAAAATTCTAATTTGATGGCTAATAATTGAAGATGCTGGCATATTTTTAGTCGTCCTCTCAAATCAATGAATGTGATTTCTTCTTCATAACTTGCTTGTATTTTTTAATGCATCCGTTAACCTGTTTACGTTTTAACATTTACCTAATCATAGAAATTACTATAACACTATATGATTGCCACTTTAAATGATTAACCTTTGGATTCAACACATTTACCTAATCATAAAAATTATTGTAACACTATATGATTGCCACTTTTAAATGATTAACCTTTGGAATTAACAAGCTGACTGTATATTTTCTGATTCTACGTTTCATTTTCTAACTGTGCGTTTAATTTTTTGTCCACACATTTTTTGACTGTGCGTTTAATTTTCTATCCGGACTATTCATCAACTACGATTTTAAGTGGCTGTGCTAGTCTAATCAGAATGATCCTTGTTCTGTTATAGTCAGTCCAATAATGGGAAAATAATGCATATATAAAAAATGTAACCTAAAAGTTGAAATACCTCTATTCCCGACTCAATTTTTTTTCCATAAGTTCAAAAACGCGTCCTCCTGTCTTAGTCGCGTTTGCCCAAGTTCTTTTTATTAAGCTTTTGAAGCTTAGCTTGAAATCACAGGAATTAAATCATAAGATGCCAACTTATCCAATTTGTTGATGTAAATTTATTCGGTTTCAAATTATCTTATTTATTGATCAGAGTTATATAGGCGCAGTTTAAAAGTTCACTAAAATCGTACATTTCTCACCACTTGGAATAATCGGTAGGGAGTGTCTCCTAATTTCACATTAATGAAATTAAAATCAATGAAAAATACTTTAAAAAATTAATTACAGACATACATTTAAGTTGATATGGGAAAAATAATGCATATATAAAAAATGTAGCCTAAAAGTTGAAATACGTCGATTCCCGTCTCAATTTTTTTCCATAAGTTCTAAAACGCATCCTCGTGTCTCAGTCGCGTTTTCCCAAGTTCTTGTTATTCAGCTTTTGAAGATTAGCTTGAAATTACAGGAATTAAATCATAAGATGCATCTTATTTATTGATCACAATTATATAAGCGTAGCTTAAAATTTCACTAAAATCTTACATTTCTTACCACTTGGAATAATCGGTAGGGAGTGTCTCCTAATTTCACATTAATGAAATTAAAATCAATGGAAAACATTTTAAAAAATTAATTACAGACATACACTTAAAAATA
>ML804293.1:86233-104055 GCA_009831015.1 Picea engelmannii | reverse complement strand
GGAAATTAGTGAAATGTATTTTCATTAGATATTCAAAAGAAAGAAAGGCTTACAAGTGTTTTGATCCACTTACTAATAAACTTTATGTTATTATATATGTGATATTTGATGAAGGGGGAGTTTATCAGAAGAATGAAGGAGAAGACAAAGAGCTTACTCCACATATTGAAAATTTGATTTTTGATGAGAATGATCAATCTTTGAAGCCCTCTGTTGTAACAAATGCAGGCTCACCTTCAAGAAGTTTTCCATCAAATTCATCTTCATCTTCTTCGTCAACCGGATCTCATGTTGATACGCAAACAACACCGCCATCCAATCCTCCTAGAAAAAAAAGAAGTTGTAAAGAGATTTATGAGACATGAAGGTATGCTAATGCTCAGTTTTCTCTTGTTTCTTTTGCAAATGTTGAGCCTGCCAATTTTAAAGAGGCTTGTTTTGTTGAGCCATGGGTGTAAGCAATGGAGGTTGAAATTTCTCAAATACAGAAAAATGACACATGACAGTTAGTTGATCTCCCTCATGGAAAATCTTACATTGGATTAAAGTTGATTTACAAGCTGAAATATAATATGGATGGAAGAATTTCAAAAAACAAGGCATGTTTAGTTGCAAAGGGGTATGTGCAAAAAGAAGGCATTGACTATGAGGAAATGTTTTCTCCTGTAGAAAGACTTGAAATAGTAAGAACTTTTCTTTCCATTGCATCTTAGTTAAAGTTGAAAGTTTATCATATGGATGTCAAATCTTCTTTCTTAAATGGATATTTGAAGGAAGAAGTTTATGTTGAACATCCTCAAGGTTTTATTGTTGAAGGTAAAGAAGATAACGTGTATAGGCTTAAGAAGGCACTTTATGGTCTTAAACAAGCTCCTAGAGCTTGGTACTCTATGATTGATAAATACCTTTATGATCATGGTGTTGTTAAGTGTTCTTCTGAAAGTGTCATCTACAAAAAGGTCATTGGATCAGATTTTATTATTCGTTGCTTGTATGTAGATGACTTAATATTTATGGGCACCTCAATATCACTTGTGAACAAGTTTAAAGAAGAAATGCAATCATAATTTGAGATGTATGATTTAGGAGAAATGCAATATTTTATGGCCATGCAAATCAGACAAACAACTGAAGGTATATCTATTTGCCAAACCAAATATGTTGAATACATGTTGAGGAGGTTTAACATACATAATTGTAAAGTTGTGAGTACTCCTCTTGTTGTTGGGAGAAAATTTATGAAAGACGATGAATGTTATCTCTGTGATGCCACTCTCTATATATCCATGGTTGGCATATTAATGTATATGGCCACTACTAGACCAGACATTATGTTTTCAGTAAGTCTGGTTGCTAGGTTGATGAATTAGCCTCATAAGTCTCATTGGTAAGCAGCTAAAATAATACTCGGATACGTAAGTGGTACCATATTTTCTTGATTGTTGTATAATGCTACTAATAATTTCAATGTTGTAGCATACATAGATGCAGATTGGGCAGGTAGCTTGGATGGTCGCAAAAGTACTTCAGGATATGCTTTTATTTTTGGAGGAAATCTTGTTTCCTGGAAAAGCAAAAAGAAACCCACAGTTTCTCTTTCTACAGCTGAAAAGGAGTACATTGCAGCATCATCTACAAGCACTCAAGTAATTTGGATAGCAAGATTGTTAGAGGAATTGGGCATGGAAATCCGTAAAACTATTAAAGTTTATTGTGACAATCAAAGCACAATATCTATGATGAAGAATCCAGTTTTCCACAACAGGAGTAAACACAGTGACATTCACCATCACTTCATTAGAGAGCTTGTCCAACAAGAGTTTTTTTTTTTTGAATTTTGTAAATCTGAAGATCAACCTGCAAACATTTTTATGAAGTCTCTTCTAAAGGATCGATTGGAGAAACTCAGATCATAGTTGGGAATCCTAAAACTTGACATCAAAGGGGATATTGAAAAATGTGATGCCTGAGTTTTTGACATTCAATTATCTTAGTTGTTTCAGATGTGCAACCGTAGCTACCATGTGTTTATCAAACACTGCCACGTTTATTTTCCTATCCACTACATTAGTATTTCAATTCATCTATTTAACTATTAGGTTGATTTTCCATCAAATAGAGTTTTGTTTTTTCGTGAATAAATGTTTTGAGAGAGAAAGACTCTTAGTTGACTGTTAGAGAGATCTTTCTTTGGAATTTTGTGGAATAGAGGATGCTCTATTTCCCTCTTTGATTTACAGTTGTAATAGAGGTACTCTATATCTATTTTATTTTAGAAATAAAGCATAGACAATGATATTCAGAAACAGAGTAGTTTTTTTCTTGAGTGTGAGGTCTATTGCTGTAGTTTTTTTATTGATATTCAATTTTCTGTATTCAGACATTTTTTGTTCAGAAGTTTAATCAGGGTATGCATTTTCTTTTCTTGGTTGTGACTCTTGTGACCACATAATGACATAGAACCCCGACCCTCGGGCCAAGATGCCCACTACAGGATTGATCTTCTACCAGATCCGCAGAACCGAAATGGTTCTCTTGCCTTCTTTGAGACCTTATGAACCCGATCCATAGGTCCTTATATAAAAACCTCACCTGTACAAGAAATTGCACCAAGGCACAAGTTTTCACCTACACACAGCCTCCTATACGAACACAACCTTTTCTCGAAAAGTAATTTTGGGTTTCGAGACTCCCTGAGTCCTGCTGCAGAGAGCCTCTGCCTCCTCGATCCTCCGGTCTCCGAATTACCGAAGCACCAAAATGGTTTTACCATAGTGATTATCCCCTAGTCAATCTTTGGTCCATATGACCGCCTTTCCCTATGACTGCAGTCTACTTCAGGATTTCCAAGGTCGAAATGCCCCCAGTTTCTTGTCTTGGGATTCCCAAAATCCCTAACCCCGGTGTGCTAAAATCTGACCCGGTGCTACTCTCCTCGCAAACACTTTCGAGAATTCTCGTTTTGGGACTCCGCGAACCCTGCTGCCAAGATCCTTGACTTCTAGTATCCCTGGTATCTGAAATACCAAAACCTCAAAACTTTGGTCCTCCTTCTCCTCGTCCTCCTTCTTCTGACCGATATCAACGGCTGTGAGTCTCCCTGATCCAACAGCTTAGATTCTATCAGGATTTTATGGGTCAATAGTTCCAAACTCTTACCTTTAGCATTCCCGGTAGCCAGAATGACAAAATCTCTTTTCTTTCAGGGATTTCTTTGAAACCTCAAACCATATGCTCCTTTTGGGACTTCGGGACTTGCAACTTCACAAATCCTCCCAACAAATATTTTCTCCTTCGACCTCCCAGTATTCGAAACTCTGATATGCTGAACTACCAAAGTTTTTGCTCCAAAGGCAAGTCACGTTTTGCGACTTCAGGGTTTTCACTATGAAGTGCCCCAATCTGTTGTCATCAGGATTCCTGAAATGCAGAACCCCAAATCTCCAAAATGTTGAAATCTAACGGCTCCTCGTCTGGGGTGTTTCTAAGGGATTAAACCCCTCGCAACTTGGTGTGATCCTACATCTTGCAGGCCTCCATGCTCCAGATCCCATGGTAGTTGTAGCTCCTCCAGAGCATATGCTTCTTCCTTTTCGTTGGAAGATTTTATGAAATCTCAAAGGCCTCAGCCTTTGCCTCTTTCACCTCTACTGCAAAGCTTGTATCCTTGGCTCCCACTTGCATTATAAGGGTGCTTTACCTCCTGATATTTCAGGACTTGTGAAATCTTGAAAGGTTTCCCCAACTTCCTGCACTCATTGCAGTTGTTGCTCTGTGTGCAAAGGAACTCTTCCTCCTGACCTTTCTTTCTCTAAAATCTTGAAAGGTTTCCCAACTTCTACACTCCTTGCAGAGTATCTTCACACACAAAGGTTTTATTTGTCATGAGATTGGGAACTTGAAACAAGTCCTTTTGCGCTTACTCCTTGAGCTTGAAAAGCCTCCAGATGGTTGTCGATCAACACTTCACCCAAGTGTTTGCCTAGTGCACTCCTTGCATAGGTCTTCATCCTCTGTCCCTTTCTCTCTTTGAAGGGATGGGAATACCTTCTTAGCCTCTTCCTTCTCAAGTAATCTTTGTTGAGCCTGTAGGGCATTCAAAATCCCTACAAAGGTCCTCTTCCTTGGATGCTTCTCTATTCTAGAACTCAAAGGAGTTCTCTATGTGCACACAGGCACCTGCTCAATTCCTCCTTGCAGAGCTCTATAGAATCCTCAGTGATTCTATCTCCTTATTGAACTCAAACAGAGTTCTCCTTCCTCGATGCACCCTGTGCATGTGCTCAATGCCCTCTTGGCATAACTTCTATAGAACCTATCAATAGTTCTTCCCTCTGCCTGAACTCAAGATAGAGTTCCTCCTCTGCATACTAGCACTTACTCAGTGCCCTCTTGGCGGAGCTCCTACAAAATCCCTTAGTGATTCTGTTCTCTCAACGAACTCTAAGAAGATTTCTCCTGTTCATTCTATGCACTTTCTCAATGCCCTCCTGGCAGAGTTTTCCCAGAATTCCTCAAAAAAAAATTCTTCCCTCTGTGCCTTCCTCTACATAGTTCTTCCTTCAAGGTATTTAGAAACCTTAAGGTTTCCTCCTGAGTCAATGACTTCGACTGGTGCACCCTCCTGGCATGTCTTCGTCCAAATCCCACAGGATTAAGAAGTGCATCTATGCACTGGCTTTCAGAACCCGCAGCGTTCTGTTACACCCTCTTGGCCTGAAGCCTCAAAAAACCCCAAATCTGAAATCAAAGAACCCACAAATAGAAGAACCTATCCATTCCTACAAATTCACATCTACAACATACATCTACAACATATAATAACTCACATAACATTCATCCATAAGAACATAAACAAACAAATAATCTCATGCAGGAAAAATTGCTCTTTGTATTAATGTAAAAATGCCCCTTTACAACGTGATCTCGGACTGTAACAGAGTCTTGGCTCTTTCTCGTATCTTCTCTACCTACTCTCATAGATTCTAACTCTCTAACCTCTCGACTCAACTAACTGCTAATGAGATGCCAAGAGATCTTTTACATGAGGGGGATCTTTGAGATCTTCCCTCCATCTCACCTACTCTATTCAATTACATTGAATTACAATTAAATGGTAGTCTAGTCTAGATCAGAGCTAGATCTCAGCCTTACATTCATTAATTACATTAATTTCAAATTCAAAATTTGAAACGAGAGGGTTGCGCCTCTCCTCCTTCATTGAATGTGTGCTGAGTTGGTTGGCTGGATGGTGCATGGCTGGCTTGGGAGCAATGCTCCTGCATCCGATAATTCCTTTTATTCAGATCTTTCAGTTTTGCTATGTGTTGCTGAACCATTCTTTCTCCGGTTTACCCGTGTCACAATCATGAATTCAAGTTGCTATTATTTTTAAAAGGATGGGCCACGATGCAACTCTAGAGAGATGTTGACTGTTTAAAATAAGAATTTTTTGATATGTTGCAGGTACTAAATTTATCCATTTTTTCATTTATTTAATGAACATCAATTGATTAAATGCTCCAACTGTCTCTTTTTTGGTTCTTATCATGAAAAAGTAAATTGAAATCCTTGTCCTTTATTTTTCACCATGCTTCATTGGTCTGAGGTTCCATGTTGATGTTTGTTTTCATTATTTTTGGGTCTATAGGCAAGTTCATAACATATTAAACAAAATGTATTGATGGTCAGAAGAAGGAGCTTTTGGATGGGATTGAATGAAGAGCAGTTGAAAAGTGTAGGTCGTGGAGACAATAGATTTAGAATATACAGAGAATCACACAATGTGTGTATAATCCTATCAGATTGAGTAATTCATAATCGTCTGAAAGACCCTTTTTTTAATCTTTCTAAAAGAGCCTTCTTTTAATCTATTTAACTAATGGACAAATTTATAGAATTCTTTATAGACCAATCTTAATTAAAGTTCAGTGTTTTTCACAATGTTCGGATTCCATTTTCAACTTTTTGGTTGTTTCTTGAAGTTATGATCATGGTTCAACCTATTTATACTCCCATTTTTACCATCTATATGTTTATTAATTTCCTATAAGGTGTCAACAATATTACCCATGGCCTTGTATTCAGAGTCATCATATGGCATCTTGGCACTCAAACTGGCCTTAATCAATTGAACCTGGGGCTTAGTCATGGCCTTGTGTTCAGAGTCATCATATGGCAACTTGGCACTCAAATTGGCTTTAATCAATTGAACCTGGGGATTTGAAAAACTAGGGAGATAGATGCATAGCAGCTAGTCCCTTCCTGGTAAAACATTAAGCTATGTTATAACATGTTATGAACAGAGAAAAACCTTTCAATGGAGAAAAAGTTGTGTGTTATAATTGAAGTTAGCATTTTTTTATTTGTTTTTGAAGTTAGTATTTGTTTATTTGTTTCAAAATATATGTTTAAAATTAAACATTGAGCTTTAGAAAGTCACATAAAGGTGGTTGGTAGATATTTATAGCATGTTAACTCTCAATTATTTTTTTTGATATGATAATATATATTTAATAAAGATCTTTATTATAAGATTAATGTATATCAGTCTGATCACAATCACATAAAAGGTGGTTAGAGAATACTTCTTTCAACAATTCTCAAGGAATTGTTTGTTATGGAATATATGTTTAAGAAGAAGAATAATAAAATAACACTCGACCCAATCACAATTACATAAAAAGGTGTTATTTTTTACTCAAACTAATTAATAAATATTGAAAACAAGGGAAATCCTAGCCAACTTATTCACTCATCAACTTTGCAAATACGATATAATTTGCAAATAAGATATAAATGGATGTGAGTGGACAGGATTTCTCGAAACCCACCCAGACTTTACCAAAATCCCCTCTATCCCTGGGCCAAGGAGACCACCTAGGGGAACGCCCACCTAGGGCGCACAAGTCAATCACCTAGGTGCAACACTTCTTCACCTTTTGATGATGAATTAAATATATGTAAAATAAATGGTTCCCTTGGTATATAAGGTGAACCGAGACTAAAATAAAGCATTCTTACCTTTTCTTATGAATCTATGTGTCTTGGTTGTTTTCTTTTCTCGGTTTGCATTTTACATTCATGACAATTTTGTTTTTATGGTTTCTGAAGAATAGCCAGTGTGCCTTCCTTCATGGTTTCCTTCTGGTGACTCTGTTTTCCATGCTTCCACCTCTGAGAGAAAGATTATCTCATTATCTATCCACTCTCTCAGGGATTAAATCATTTCCTTCAAGTTTTTTGAGGCAGAAGGGAGGGCGCACCAAGTGGGGTTTGCACCCTTGCTAGTTTCTTATTTGTGGGAATGAAATGAGTGTGCCCTCTTCCATGGTTGCACTAGGATTCTTCCACTAATCCCTGGAGGTCACTCTGATATTGGAAAAAACTCTTGGCCACTCTGAGATCACCCCTATTCATATTTGTGCCCCTAAGGAGAGGTTTTGGTTAGAATTCGAGCTATGTATTGCGTGGTCACATTCTCCTATAGATCACCTTATTGGGCAGATCAATTGGTATCAGAGCCTCAAGATACATGGAAAATCTTCCGATCTTGAAGATTTTGACAAATTCTTTTTGGGGGTTTTCATGAAATAATCTATATTTTTCCCATTCCAGGGTTTCCATTTTATGCAAGAAGATCCACACATCTCATAATCCCCAAGGGTGCCCACATCTCCATTGGCACAGAGAGGATCTCCACAGATCTAAAACAATAAAGATATCTCCCTCTAGACCAATTCAAGCTCCGTTGCCTCAGGGTTTTGAGTCCTCTGTTGTCAAAACAAAGTCCTTTTTTCAACATTGCAACCTAGGGGCACCTTTTCTCTTTGGTTGGCCTCACAATCCCTCCACGTAAAGATCCTTTAGCAGTTGACTTAGATTCCAACACATCAAATCCTATCCAAGATATTGCCTTCATCCTCAATGAGCTGCTCAAAATGCAACAACAAAACAATCTAGATCCATTCTGGTTGGACACTCGAATCCAACTACCCAAGTTTGTTGGGACAATGAATGGTGAAATGGTGGATTCTTGGATCCATAGCCTATCCACCTATTTCAATACATGTCCAGGCCTTACCGAGGAAAGAAAACTCCAGATTGTTGCCTTGCAATTAGAAGGATTGGCACAAACTTGGTGGGATATAGAGAAAGAGAAGACCACATTTGTGATAGAGATTAGGGATTCTCTAGAATCCTCTACTTTGCAACCCATCAAAACCTCGGCTCAACTTTCTGAAGATTTGAGAAATAGCTTCTACCCACCTAGGTATGTGCAATCCTTATGGATCAAATGGAACCAACTTTGACAACTCCCTTCACAAGGAGTGAAAGGCTACATAGAATTCTTCTGTAAGATGCATGTGACATCCCGAAAAACTAAATTATTTTTGAATTCGAAAATTGTTAGGAAAATTATTCCATTTTTGGTAAATTCGAATTTGGGATTCTTTTTCCATTTTTGGCAATTCCGAATTTTGAATTTGGTAAATTGTAACTAATTATTATGACTATTTGGTAGAGTTCTGATTTGACCCAACTAACTATTTGACTATGACACTTGTATGAGTTCTCTAAAAAAAATTATATTTATTACAAGAGGACAAATGGAACAACCATGTTAAAATTAGCTAACCATGACTCCATGAGTGGGGAACATGTTGGAACTACCTCAGGGATGATTGTTACAAGTGGAAAATTAGGGATTTGTCCATTGGCAGCCCCTGAAAATTAGGGATTTAGAAAGCTGCGAAAATTCTAAAGGAGAGAAAAAGACCTAGGCAAAAATATGGTTTTAAATAACATATGTGAGGAGGCAAGACGTTGCCAAGTATGCTGGGAAAGGAATTACCTCTTGCTGTTATGAACATTGTTTTTGAAGTGTGAGGCAAGGAGGAGTATGCTGGGGAAAAGAGACTATTAATTTTCTTGTTGTTATCAACACTATTGATTGAGTGTGACGCAAGAAGAATTTGTTGGAGTTGAAGGACATTGTTGAGGAGGAGTTTTCCAAGTTCGCCCTCATTGATTCATGGTCAGGCTAGGGGGTGAATCAGGAAAGTGATTTGTCTGCCCTATTCTACAGTTGGGAGGAACATCATTGTTCCTTTTGTCTTTCAGCATTTTGGTTTAGATATGTTCATCTATCCTTTTTCTAGTTATACATCTCTTATTTTGTTTTAAATGGTTGTCTGTGTACATCTATATATTACTGTGTGTATGATTTCTATTGAAACTTTCATTATATAATAATTGTTCTGATTGGAATGATTGGAAGAGTAGAATTAACATAATATTGTGTGTATTACTCACAGATAAGTTCTGACAGTTTTTAATATGTATGGGATTTTTCTGTTTACAAGAATTCTATAGGAAATAGGAAAGGTAGGGTAAACTCCTATAGGTTAAATGTAGTTATTGCACAACGGTTTTTTCTAATTAGTTAACTGGGAATGGTAATTGAATGGTGAAAGCGTACTAGGAAATGTAACCACACTAATAGTTTCTATCCCGTTATTTGTGTTAAGGAATTACTGCCAGATTTGGCACTCCATGTTATCTACTCGATTTGTTTTACAGTCAATAACCGTAGAAGGATACCAGCCTAAATTAAACTAGGAATTACATAGAATTTCTATGTATTTACATAGGTAACTACCTCCCTGAGATTCGCCTTTAGGTTGGGAGGGACTATCTTGTCTTATTTGAAGTTTCTAGTGCAAATGATTATATATAACAGGAATTAACTACATATGGGGACACATGTATATATATATATAGATAGATAGATAGAAAGAAAGATAGATAACCCACACGATACACAAGTTTCAATCTAAAAAAACTGGAGTATGCTTATGAATGGTTAATATGAACATCACGAGGATAGAGAAGTCCATCCAGGCATATTTTGAACTCCGAAAATAAAGGGTAAAACGAACAGAACCTTTCAATATAAATAGAAACTATGGAATAAAATCACTAAGAAGTGAAAGATGAATAATCTTAGAAAAGAAACAAAAATATGAGAACCCATTAAATATCTATATGCCTTTATTTAACTACATAACACAAATTTCAGAATTATGTGCTCAAATGACAACTAAACCAACCCTTTGTACAAGCGGGAGGCATTGGAGATAAAGAAAAACTACAGATCTATTTATCACATTGGATATCTATGTAAATATTATGAAGTATATGCCTTAAAATTATGAGACATACTGCTTGAAAACATAAAGTTGTTATGCTTCTAAGTTAGAATGGATAATTAACATATCAACCCAAATCTAGAATAGTAGTCAAAGATGTGTCATAATCCCATGATTTCTACATGGTAGTCTCTCGCAGTGAATACGGTTAGAACATTAAATCCTTCTGCTAAGAAAGAAACTGAGATGGTACTACACCATGTCATAACTGAGTTGGGACCAAGGTCCCCACTACAACAAAACCTGGGTTGTTAAATCCAGAGTATTCAAAAGAAACAGTCCCTAAAACTTAAATATCAAAAGAAAAGAAGAAAAATTTCTAAGGATTAAAACAACCAAGAAACACCGATGAAAGGTATTCTACTCTAAAAACCGAAGAAAGAATCCAGTTAATATAGAAGAATAAAAACACTTTCCGAAGGGTGCTTTTACTAAGGTCTATAATACTGAATGCAGTGTATTGTCGAATATGGCGTATAAAATCTAGGACCCTTACTCATGAGGTATACAGACTTACGGAGGGGACTTATATGTGCAGGAGGTGGACAAGATAAATAGAATATGTAACCCTAACATAAGTCACAAATGTAACTTAGAATATTACAATATCATCCCACTCATTAACTTGTAAGGGAAAACTACCACCTTACTGCTACGTAATAAATCAATGAATATACAGGCTAGTAGATGCCCAAAGAAGTGACCCGGACAAAAACACTCAAAGAAAACCCCAGCACCCTGCGAATAAACTACATTACACATATACAGAACATCTACACAAGAAAATCCTTAGAAAATCGGAATACACAGGTAAGGTAACGTTAAAATGAGAGGGGGTTTTAGCTAGTTGACGGATAAAGCTCCTTAGTGGTTAATGGGGACAGTCGTTCGCATTTTTCTCATGCTAGAGTGAAGTACCTCATCGGCTCTTACACCAGAGCGTTCCTTCCATAGCCACCCTAAAATTCTTCACACTGAGCATTCAAGCAAAAATAGAATTGAACCTAATTAGTTCTGCCAAAATGGTTAAAGGGGAGCATTTAATGTTGTCATATCGATCCATGTGACCCTCAAGAGATGGCCAAACCATTTCACGACACGAAAGAAGATGACAGACTAGGACATAACTATGTGTAGATGTCAATTTGAGGTGTTGGACGGAGGGATCAATCCACCTTGACCGTCACTGCACCTGTCCTCATGCCCAGTTAATGTGAAGGAGGAAAAGTGACTCAGCATTTTATTTTAACTCATAGAGTTAGATCCAGTTCAGTTGGCAGGTAATGAATTAGTTCCTGAGGAAGAGAATCTTTAAACTCCGACGAGAAAGTGGTCATCTTGTTGTTCTTAGCATAACCGTTGGCCAAGTGCTAAGCTTACACATCTTTATTGTATGAACATAAATTTAGGCTTAGTCCATGCCACCATAGCCATACATGACTGGGAATATCATTCCATGTCCAGTAGACCCTTAGATGGCTATGCCAACTACGCTTTTTCATTCTTGCTTAGCACCGATTTAACAAGAGATTGGAGGGCGTTGAACTTTGGAGTACCATAATGAAATTATTAATACCTTGAGTTTTGTTTTAGGTATTGGTATAAGGGATATTTAATATTATGCTCACGATATCTTCCAAGTATGTACAGCTCCATATATAAAAAATTTAAAAAATAAGATGTTTATGCACTTATATATATAAGTGTATGTGTAATATGCAAGTATAGGCATATACGAGACTACAATTTTCAAAGGAATAAAGAATGGTTCAAATGGCTAAAGTTAACACTTCCATAATGATAAGGTAGAGTTAGAGATTCAATAGGCTAGGAATGAGAAGAGCTTTCCTAACTTCTCTTATGACTTTTTTTTGTAACCTTAAGAAAATTAGGTTCCTAAGCCTATATCCCCACACCTATGAACTTACCATAAATAAAGTTAAGTTGATTGGTAAAAATGAAATTTTTTTTATGTGAATTTTGGGGTTGACTACATATGGTATCAGAGCAAAGTTTACAACACTAGGCCTTGAATAGGGCCACTTTAATTTCTTGGCATATATATTTTCTTTTGTTTTTATGAAAAACTAATAAACCTATATTGTTACAAACATAAAACCTTTTATGTTTTGTGTGAATTATGGCAGCTCAGAATGATGCAAAAATCAGAATGGAAGGAAATCCAGAACAAGGACCTCATGGAGATCCAAGACAGAATAGTGATAGAATCTCTCCTACAGAAGTACTAGAAATAACGAGGAATCTTATTGTTGAGCTACAGGTTTTCAAAGCAGACAATGAGAAATTTAAGAAAGCACAACAGGATCAACAAGAGATAAATGAAGTCGTACTGTGCAGTATAGTGACCAAGAAATTCCCAAAGGAGGATAACCATGACGAAGAGGTCATCAAAAGGACCTCCAAGAACTTTGGGCAAGAAACAAAAAAAGGAGACTATTCATGTGAAGGAACACCTTCATCTGAAGACAAAACTATAACAGATAGAAAAAGAAAACAAGTAGATCACCTTGAAGGAGAATTTAAAAAGATTAAACCGACTACCTTTGATGGAGAATCCAGGATAGGAGAAGAAGTTGAGGCATGGTTGTTAGACATCAAAAAATACTCCCAGATCTACAACTATTCCAGCAACATGAAGGTCAGAATGGCCATCTACAATCTAAAAGGGAAGGCCAACATTTGGTGGCAAGACCTGAAGTTGGCCAAGGGCCTAAGGAGAAATAGTTGGAATGGTATGACTTTAAAAATTACTTCAAGAAACAAAACCTTTATGAATTCTATGAGAGATGATGATGGAGGACCTTATAAATATTTTTTTGGAACTACTAAGGTTCGTACTATACATCTGGGAGGATAAGGTAAAAATCCAACGATTCTTAAGTTGTTTACCATAGTCCTACAGGGACTGAATTGAGTTTGACAACCCCAAATCCTTGAGTGAAGTATTTAGGAAAGCACAAATGTCCTACGACCAGTATGAACAGCGGGTAGAGTTTCCCAATTCCTAGAAGGATAAGAAAAAATATCGAATGAACCATCAGAAGAAGGGATACCAGCCAGCTCCTTATCGGAATGCAGAAAAATTATTTCCGAGAAAAGATCTTCACTTCAACCATATGAATACGCAAGGTAGTGGTAAACCAGTAAATCTAGGGACAAAGAAGTTCAAGGACAGCCCCCGCGAACCATTAAAGTACTGGGAATGTGGATAACCTCATCTAAGGAGGAATTGTCCATGTTTAATTTCAGAAAACAGAGTTTTTGTTCATAATTTGTTGGAAGCCTCGACGGTGGGTGATGTGGGCAGAAGCCTACATCGGATAAATGCAACCATAGATGGTTGGGAAGTTGACCACCAGTCCTATGTGGTAGAAATCAAAGGTAAAATCAGTAACACTAGGATTTATGTTTTAATTGACCCTAGTGCTACGTTAAGTTATATTACTCCTGATGTAGTAGAGTCAAATAAACTTAAGAAACTGAAGCATGAAAAATCACGGCTGGTACAACTAGCAACAGGAACTAAAAGGAAAGTAGTTGAGTTTATTTTTGATTTTGAGTTCATCTTAGATGGTCAAAGTATAAGAACAAATATTAACATCTTACCACTAGGATCTTACGATATGATTATCGGGATGGATTGGTTGGGACAACACAAAGTAGTACTAGATTGTTATACAAAGATACTTAACTATAAAGACGATTTTGGCACTACTAGAACAACCCAAGATATACCAAAACCTATATCAGTCAGACAAGTTTCAATAATGCAACTCAAGAAATGTATGAGAAAGGGATGTCAAGTTTATGCCATCCAACTAACGAACCTGTTAGAAAAATATGATAAGTCAAAGTTAGAAGACTTTGTTGTCCTACATGAATTTAGAGACATGTTTGTGTATGAGATACCATAATTACCTCCTAGAAGGGAAATAGACTTCTTCATAGACCTACTACCTGGTTCAGCCACTATCTCGAAAGAACCTTACCGAATGAGTCTACCAGAACTGACAAAATTAAAAATACAATTACAGGAATTATTGGACAAAGCGTATATCTGACCGAGTGTTTCACCATGGGGGGCACCAGTCCTTTTTGTGAAAAAAAAAGATAGTACTCTAGAACTTTGTATCGATTATAGACAATTGAATAAAATGACTATTAAGAACAAGTACCCCTTACCTAGGATAAATGACCTATTTGATCAAGTTGGTGGGGCCAAGATCTTTTCGAAATTGGATTTACGATCTGGTTATCATTAAGTTAGGATAAAGGATGAAGATATAAGAAAAACATCTTTTCGAACAAGATATGGACACTACAAATTCGTAGTCATACCTTTCGGACTCACCAACACGCCAACCATGTTTATGTGCCTAATGAACAGTATTTTCAGTCAATACTTAGACAAGTTCGTACTAGTATTCATCGACGATATTTTGGTCTATTCTAACACAGAGGAAGAACACGAAGAACACTTAAGAATAGTTCTGCAAATGTTGAGGAAACAAAAATTGTACACTAAGTTTGATAAGTGTTACTTTTATCAAAAGGAAATACAATATCTAGGACATGTAATTTCAATAGAAGGCATTGTCGTAGACCCTGAGAAAATAAAAGCCATCATAGAATGGTCGGTACCTAAGGATGTAGCAGAGATCTGGTCATTCATGGGAATCACCGGATATTATTGCAGATTTATAGAGGGGTTCTCAAAGATAGCCTAACCTATCACATCATTACAAAAGAAAGGGGCTAAGTTTTACTGGACACAAAACTGTCAAGACAATTTTAACAAGCTAAAAGAATTATTGACAACTGCACCTATATTGAAGGTAGCAGACCCAGATAAAGACTTCACCGTATGTGTTGATGCAAGTAAAGAAGGACTAGGTGGCATCCTAACTCAGGAAGGACATGTGATCTATTACGAGTCCCAAAAACTAAAAGAACATGAGCGAAATTATGTCACTCATGACTTAGAATTGGCAGTGGTAATACACGCCTTAAAAATGTGGCGACACTACATAATGGGCAAAAAAAATTCTACTATTGACGGATAATAGCGGTGTGAAATATCTGTTTAGCCAACCAAATCTTAATGCAAGGCAGGCAAGATGGATATCCTTCTTGAGCGA
Organism: Picea engelmannii; assembly: GCA_009831015.1. Taxonomy (NCBI): domain Eukaryota; kingdom Viridiplantae; phylum Streptophyta; class Pinopsida; order Pinales; family Pinaceae; genus Picea; species Picea engelmannii. The sequence goes on along the minus strand of ML804293.1, from coordinate 88,685 downwards.
ATTCGACTTTGAGGTCAGACATATCAAGCGTAAGGAAAATAAGGTAGTAGACGCTTTAAGAAGAAGAGTCCATGGGTTATTTGAGATAAATATCAGCAGGGCAGAAAGTGATTTGGAACAAAGAATAAGGACTATAGGTATAAATGACGGAAATTACACTAAGATAATGGCAGAATTACAAAACAACACCGCAAACTCAGATAAATCAGATCTAAGTATCAACAAGAAGGGACTAGTACAATTTAAAAACAGACTTTACATACAAGATTCAGCAGAGTTAAAATTAATAGTCTTGGATGAAGTGCATAAGAAACCATATTCTGGCAATCCAAGGTTACATAAAATGATAACCACACTTAGAAAACTATTTTACTAGCCCAGTATGAAGGGAAAAACAGTAGAATACTTGGCTAGGTGCCAAGAATGTTAGCAGGTTAAGGCTGAGCACCAACATCCAACTGGCCTATTACAACCTTTACCAATACCAGAATGGAAATGGGAGACCATATCACTGGACTTTATAACAGGTTTGCCTAAAACTCAGAAACATAATGATTCTATCATGGTTGTAATCGATAAACTCAGTAAGTATGCACACTTTATTCCTGTAAAGTCTACTTTTAAAGCTATAAACATTGCTGGAATATTTATGAAAAAAAAATTTAGACTGCATGGAATTCCTAAAATGGTGATTTCAGATAGAGACGTAAAATTCACATCCGCTTTTTGGAAAGAATTGTTTGCAGGGATAAATACTAATTTGAATTTCAGTATGAGTTACCAACCACAAATGGATGGACAGACCAAAAGGACAAACCAAATCATAGAGGATATGCTCCACATGTACGTAATAACAAAACCAAACAAGTGGGAAGACTATCTACACTTGGTAGAATTTGCATATAACAATGGGTACCAAACATCGGCTAAGTTAAGCCCTTTCGAGGTACTGTATGACAAGAAGTGTAAGACACCAATTAGCTAGGACAACCCAGCTGATAGACTCATGGTTGGACCAGAGATGCTCCAGGAAATGGAGAATATGGTAAGGAAAGTACAGCAGAACTTAAAGGAAGCACAGAACAGACAAAAGAGCTATGCAGACCAGAAAAGAAGACACTTGGAATTTCAATTGGGAGACCATGTTTACTTGAAGGTCAAAACCCAAAAAAATTCATTGAAGTTAGGGAATTGTTCCAAGATGGCACCCAGGTTTTGTGGGCCCTTCGATATACTAGCTCAAATTGGACCCATAGCATCCCAACTTGCACTTCCATCTAATTTAAGAATTCATAATGTATTTCATGTTTCTTTGTTGAAAAAATATGTTCATGAACCTACTCATATGATTGATTGGAAGTTGGTGCAGGTGGAACCTGAAGGCGAGTTCCAGGTGGAACCCTTGCATATCTTGTACCGAAGAGAAATAGCACTTCGGAACAGATCCTTCGCTCAGGTAAAGCTACAATGGAAGCACTTTAGTCCTAAGGAGGCCACTTGGGAGTTGGAGGGAGATTTGTGGAAATCTCATCCAATCTTGTTCCAAGAAAGGAACGAACACCGAGGACAGTGTTTTATTGAAGGGGGAAAGGATGTGACATCCCCAAAAATAAATTATTTTTGAATAGGAAAATTATTCCATTTTTGGTAAATTTGAATTTGGAAAATTTTTGCCATTTTTGACAATTCCAAATTTCGAATTTGGTAAATTCTAATTAATTATTATGAATTTTGAGCAGAGATCTGATTTGACCCAACTAACTATTTGACTATGACACTTGTATGAAAACAAAATATTTTATATTTATTGCAGGAGGACAAATGGAACAACCATGTTAAAATTAACTGACCATGACTCTATGAGTGGGGAACATGTTGGAACTGTCAGGCAAAAAATATGTCGTTATAATAACGTTGTAGTACTTGCCCAACCATTTAATTGTCAATCCGGGGTACGTAAACTGACGAAGCACGTGCACTGTATGTGCAGGACTGAAGTAGAACTAATCTAATCTAATCTATGTTGCTGAAATCAAACTAATCTAAGAAAGCATTGAAACACTAACTAGGAAAGCATGAAATTGCATAAGGTAAATACAACATGTGAAGAGTTAACAACAATGAAATACATGAGCTCATACAATATATCAATCTCAAATCATATTGCAATAGTCAAATGACAAAACATGAAAGAATAACAAAGCTAAGAATCCCCTTCTCCTGATTACAATCACATCCTAATTGAATTCTAATGAAGAGAAAGCACTCTCTTTTATACATGAGAACCTTGAAGATAAGATAACCATCTTATTATTACAGATCCACTATTCTCTCAACCACTCTCAACTACTTTCCCATTATTACAAGATATGATCCCTTTAAATCCTCACACATATCTCCCATATATCTTAGATAAGATATTCTAACCAAATCTCCATGATCTTCTCCTTGA
>ML804293.1:57772-68107 GCA_009831015.1 Picea engelmannii | reverse complement strand
CCTAAGCCCTCTTTCCACCTCCTCAAACTCAAAACGCCATACCCAATACAACTACAAGGACACTCCGGTGCTCATTCCACAAAACTACTTCACACTATTCATTAGATTGTAAAATCCTCCAAAATCTAAAAACCAATAAAAATCTACTCACTAACCTCATTTCCCCTTCCCAAGTAGAAGATACCGTAGAATTTCCTCTGGAAAATCCCATAGAAGTATATCCCTCATTGATTCTAATGACCTAGAAAGATTTGAATGCATCCACCCAACCCCTCTTCACCCATAACTGCCAAATCAAAAATGCCTTGGCTTTATTGATTATGGACAATGGAAGACAAAAAAATTTGATTTCTCAAGCCCTTTTTAGCCGCCTTACTCTTGTCACCACTCCACATTTGCAACCCTATCAACTTGGATGGGTCCAAAAGGATGGCCCTCGCCTCCTAGTTTCCAAGCATTGTCTGGTCACTTTCGCCATAGGCCAATTCAAAGATATTGTCCTCTGTGATGTCTCCCCCTTGGATTGTGCGGATTTGCTTCTCGGTATCCCATACTAAACCCAAAGAAATTCTATCTATCTAGCCAAATCCCACCAGTAAAAAATTACCAAAGAAGGCCACACTTATATCTTAACTGCAGCAAAACCCAAACCCCCTTCTACCAAAGAACAAATCCCACATGTACACTTAAACCAATGTGTCTCTATCTGTTTGGTGCACCCAATAACACCAAACAATACAATGTACCCTGTTCCTGAAACTATGACTCCTCTCCTCCATGAGTTCGCAGAGGTATTTCAACCTCCGAAGGGACTTCCCCCTCCCACCACATTGACCATTCCATTCATCTCATCCTCAGATCTTCCTTACCTAACGCCCCTAATTACCGGTTGGACCCAACAGAAACAGAGGAAATGGAAACACAACTGACCGACCTCATCAACGTTAGCCACATCCAACCTTCATCTTCCCCCTATGCTTCTATTGCCTTTGTCATCCCTAAATGAGATACCTCAGAAATGTGCCTTGTCATTGATTACCGAGACTTGAACAAAGCCACAATAAAAAATCGTTACCCCCTTCCCCGGATTGAGGAGCTACTCAACACCATCAAAGGAGCTAAGTGGTTTACTAAATTGGATTTGATAGCCGACTACCATCAAGTTCGAATGAACCCAGATGATGTTTGGAAAACAACGTTCAAGACCAAATTTGGTATTTTTGAGTGGAAAGTCATCCCTTTCGGTCTCACCAATGCCCCAACCACTTTCATGAGGCTCATCAATGACATATTCAGAGCACATTTGGGTCGATTTATGGTCATCTACTTAGATGACATTCTCATATTCAGTCGGACATGGGACACTCACATGCATCATGTCTGACAAGTTCTCCAAATTCTCCAAGAACACAAGTTGCAAGTCAAAGAGAAGAAATCATATTTTGGTCAGACTTCAGTCCCTTATCTCGACTTTTTGGTCATCTCAGAGGGTATTCAACTAAATCCAACTCACATACAAGCATTGAAATAATGGCCTCTACCTTCTATAGCTAAGGAATTCAAAATATTTTTGGGTGGCATAAATTTCTATCGTAAGTTCATTCCCTCTTTTTCAAATCTTTCTTGACCTTTTCATCAGCTCTCAAATACTTCTTCTACATTCATCTGGACCAAAGAATAAACTACTGACACTTAACTCAAATACGCCCTATGCTCATCCCCTATTTTACATCTACCAGACCTCTGCCAACCCTTTGAGATTGAATATGACACCTCACAATATGCCATTGTTGTCATACTTAAATAGGGAGGACACCCCATTGCTTACCACCTTGAAACCCTGTCCAAGGAAAATAAAAATTATAGTACCTATGACAAGGAATTTTATAGTCTGGTGGAAGCACTCAAACAATGGAGGCATTATTTGTTGGGTAAAGAAACCATTCTACATACCGACCACCACCCTTTGACTTTCATCAACTCTCAATCGAAGATTCAGGAACAAAGGCACCTTAAATGGGCCTCCTACATTCAACAATTTCACTTAGTCTTCAGATACATGAAAGGCACTTCTAATAAAATGGTTGATTTGCTAAGTCAACCTCCCACTCCAGTTCTTTCCATTATAGAAATATGTTGTGCTACTTATGACACATGGAAAGATCAATATGCTACTGAGACCATCTTTCAAGAGATTTGGGAAGCTTTGCAAACCCCAGAGTGATCAATCAAACCCTCTTCCTAGACTACACTATTCGGGATGTGTGGCTATATAAGTTGAATTTTCTACGTGTTCCACACTCAGAAGACCACCTCTTTCTCATCAGAGAATTAGATGCTTCAGCCTATGGGGGCCACTACAGGACCACAAATACCACCCAACATTTGCAATGCCATTTTCATTGGCCTTCCATGCAGCCTCAAGTTGAAAAATTTATCAGAGCTTCTACCTTATGCTCACAATCCAAGCCATCCAACTGGAAGCATGGGTTGTATCAACCACTATCACTTCCTTCTCGACCTTGGGATTCAATCTCAATGGACTTCCTAAGTGGACTTCCAACAAACCAAAAGAAAAATGATGCAATCTGGGTAGTGGTATGTTGCTTTAGCGAAATGACACTTTTTATCCCATGCAAAAAGACTACTACAATAGCATAAACAATAGAACTCTATTTTCGTCATGTCTAGCCCCATTTTGGCCTCTGAAGCAATATCATCTCAGACAGATATTCTCACTTCCTCAGTACATTTTGGAAGACCATATGGGTGTTATTAGGGTGTCACCTCAAGTTTTCTACTGCATTCCATCCTCAAACGGATTGCCAAATAGTGGGTGTCAATCGATTCTTGGTGCATGCTCTCCAAACTCACTTTGGGCACAACAAACAATGGGACAATTACTTACACATTCTCCAACATAGCTACAACAAGGCAACACATTCTTCTATAGGATTTTCACCTTTTAAATTCTACTTGGGCTTCCAACTGATCTTTTACTCACTTGGGCTCCTCAAGTTACCTTCCATCAACAATAGGAACAACTGTCAGCTCAACAATTTCTCCAACAAATTGTACAACTCCACAGTGCAGTCACATCAGCACTCAAAGCAGCCCAAGATCATGACAAGCAGCGCCATGAAAAACAAAGAACCTTCATGGCCTTTCAACCAGGGGATCAAGTCTAGTTACACTTGAGTAAGAAGCACTTTGAAGGCCACCATCACAATCTTTTTCCAATCAGATATGGTATGTATACAATACTCGACAAGATTGGATAAAATGCATATAGGTCGGACCCGCCACCACAACTGGGAATCCACAATGTCATTAATGCAAATCACTTAAAGTTGTTTGAGCCTTCCCTCTTGGAATAACCAGTCACCATCACTCATCCACTGGACAACATTTCTGATTTCCAAATCCCATTGGCCAAAAACACTATAATGGACACTTGAAGTCGCTCTACAAGACACTAGACTTACACATCATATATGGTAGCCCTCCAAGGCCAAAATCTAGCTTAGGCAAAGTGGATCACAACTGATGTATTGCACAACACGTTTCTGCATCTTCTCATGGAAGTCGAGATGTTTCTAGATCTAATCAAGGAGGAAATGGGCCAAGGAGACCACCTAGGGGAACACCCACCTAGGGCACACAAGTCAATCACCTAGGCGCAACACTTCTTCACCGTTTGATGATGAATTAAATATATGTAAAATAAATGGTTCCCTTGGTATATAAGGTGAATTAGGGCTAAAATAAAGCATTCTTACCTTTTCGTGTGAAGCTATGTGTCTTGGTTGTTTTCTTTTCTTAGTTTGCATTTTACATTCACGACAATTTCATTTTTAGGGTTTTTGAAGAATAACCAATGCACCTTCCTTCATGGTTGCCTCCTAGTGAATCTATTTTCCATGCTTCCACCTCTGAGAGAAAGCTTATATCATTAGCTAGCCACTCTCTCAGGGAGTAAATCATTCCCTTTGAGTTTTCTAAGGCAGAAGGGAGGGCGCACCAACTGGGGTTCGCGCCCTTGCTGGTTTCTTCTTTGTGGGAATGAAGTGAGTGCGCCCTCTTCCATGGTTACACTGGGCTTCTCCCACTAATCCCCGGAGGTCACTCTAAGATCGCCAAAACCCCTTGGCTACTCTTGGATCACCCTGGTCTAGATCCCCATTTGCTTGGTCACCCAAACTAATGGTGCACCCCTGTTTAGATTTGCACTCCTGAGGAGAGTTTTTGTTCAAAATCCGAGCTATGTCTTGCGTGGTGACCTTCTTCTGTAGATTGCCTTCTTGGGAAGATCAGTCCCACTTCCGCAGGCAAAACTTTGCCCTGCCAAATTACACATTTCTTTTGTTTTCATATGCAAAACCTCCCACAACCAAATGAAAAACAAACCAGCCAAAATATATGTTAATCGTCTAGTTTTTAAACATGTTTTCTCTTGTTGTAATAATAAACTATTTTATAAGTGTTTTCTTCTCTACTCTCTTTTTAACATTTTTATAATTATTATATAGATATATATAATTATAATAATAATAATAATAATAATAATAATAATAATCTATTTTTAAGGTCACGACCAAGCCAGCACACCAAATTGGTGTATGAGACCCCCTTGTTTGAGGGAGTCTACGAAGGTATACATACCCTACCCCCTCTGGATTTGAACCTGTGACCTCTTAAGAGGAAACACATGTTCTTAACCATTAGGCCCACTCAGGCTATATTAATCTATTTTTAAAGTCATGGCCAAGCCAACACACCAAATTGGTGTATGAGACCCCCTTGTTTGTGGGACAAGGGACACCCCTTCACCGAGCGATTTGACTGGTAAAGTCTACGAAGGTATACATACCTTACCCCCCTCTAGATTTGAACCTGTGACCTCTTAAGAGGAAACACATATTCTTAACCATTAGGCCCACTCAGACTATATATTAATTAATTAATTAATTAAGATATTTTTATAATTAATATAAATTAATTAATGTTTTCTCACAGCAAAGGTGTTTTTTTAAGGAGTGACTCTCAATGTTATAGGCTAATGTCATTTGCCAATTTGTTCTTTTCTATTAGTCAACTCTTTCTATTACACATTAAAGCCTTCTCGTGCGGTTGTCTCTTATTTCCGCCATTGTATACTATTCAAGCCCATTTGTTACATGATAAAACTTAGATTGGAGGACGTCAAGAGATGGAACCTAAAGTTGTCAATGCCATCCAAAAGAAGAAAGGTATTGAAGTAACAATCCTTCGTTTCTTGGCACTTCAGTCCCTCGGATACGACCATTGAAATCCAGAGCAGAGTAAGGAATTATAATCAGGAATTCGAACGAGAATATTTTGAGAAGTTTCACGAGCGAGGTAGCATCATCGTCCACGTCCAAAAGCCCATCTATACTGCACTTTGAATGTTGTGGCTTCTCCTGATCTTTCATCTCAAAGCAGGTGAAGTTGAGAACAACTTTGTGTCTCTTAAACAGATGAGTAATGGGAAGATAACTATCGCTTTGTCTAGTGTTATAGTACCCTGCAGTCATCTCTACAACGTGAGATTTTGAGCCGTAGTTCTAGTGGATGCCTGCAACTTTTCCAGATAATTTTGCATCGCTGCCCCTGAAAATTCCCTCTACGACACTTAGAATTATGTCACCATGAGCAAGTAGCATCTGCGAATACCGATTGAAGAAGAATCTACCATAATTGGTGTCCCATGTTCCTTCCCTCCTAAAGAAGCCAACATCTTCTGAAAACTGGCTATAATTCCATGAATCACGAGGATAGTCTCACCCCGAGTCACCCTTCCCAACAACCTCCGCATAGGCTCTTAAGGATGCCTTCATGTACTGTACAAAAATTGGATTCCAAACATTTAGGTGGTTACAGTTTTAAGGAGGTCATAAATAAAAATATTGGAATGTGTTATTTGTATCAAAGATTTGAAATTCCCACTGTTTAGGAAAATTAAAGCTAATTTACCTTGTCATAGCACTGAAATTTCCCAATCTAGGAAAGCAGGTGCCATTTCTTCAATATATGAGGGGTACCTCAGTTGCCCACAAGGCCCCATTCCAACTTTATTTTCCTACATATATGTCAAACTCGCAGGCTCTATAAGAAAATAAACATAACCTATTGAGATCAATCCAAGACTTGAAATGGAAATCTTTGTTTCAATTAATGGGAGAGAGAATTAGATGGGCATACCACTATGAATTTTTCGAGAATATATCTTAACGTATCTCTGAAACTAAATTGTGTCAAAATCTGAGTTGGAAGGATAAAGCTACGTCATTGAAAACAACAGCAGGGAAGCCCACACTCTCTTGAAATCATGTATACCTTCTTGTTACACATTAGATCAAGTTCTCTTCCATCCCATCCCATGAATGCATATTTCAAGCAAGAAACATCTCGTCATGAGTCTTGCTCAACCAAGTCTTGAGTCTAGCGGAGCACAGAGGGGTTCATTGGAAAGAACTCAATTTTTGCAACGCTAATTTGATGCGTTGTTGATCGTCCACTCCTGCCTAGAAGAAGTCACCGAGCATGGATACTAGATCGAGCAATGAATCCCATGGATGCATATTTCAAGCAAGAAACCTCTCGTCATGAATCCTGCTCAACCAAGTCTTGAGTCTAGCGGAGCACAGAGGGGTTCATTGGAAAGAACTCAATTTTTGCAACACCAATTTCATGCGTTGTTGATCGTCCACTCCTGCCTAGAAGAAGTCACCAAGCATGGATACTAGATCGAGCAATGAGCTAGGAAAAATAATTCTAAGAAGGTAACATTGTTTTCTTCCACTTGCTATCCATGCACTCGTAACTCCACCACATGAGTTATCAAGATTCCTAGACAATTATCAATAACAGGAAAAATCTAGGTTCATTGGGTAAAAATACAATGTCATTTTTTCATTGTCGTGATAGATTGGGGTACATATCATATCCATATGTAAAAATATACAATTAATTTTTTTCATTGTAGATTTTTTGTTTGTTTAGTAAAGTTATTGTAAAAAAGCTAGGATGGCGTGTATGTAAAGTCACATGAACCAAGAGTGCCTACTAACTACTAATTTGGTTAAAGGCTAAGGAATCTAGAATTTCATCAGACATAGTATAGATATAATTATAAGCCTTCTAGAAATATTCCTTACTCTTGGACAAGCCCCTCTCATGTCTCTTTGATCTGGTTGTTTTAAATGAACCCTCTCAACAATCCTGAGGAAAAAATGTAGATATTGAGAAAAACACAATATCACAGGCACAAGGAAACAACCGCAAAACCAACAACCTTCTACAAAAATAAACCTTGATCTTATTGATCTACTTGCTGATTACATTGAAGAGCTCCTCTATTTATAATAGGCTGAGAGGAGACAGCATTGAAGAAAGTAGATGAAGGTAGATGAAGGTAGATGGAAGGTAGATGGATAACTCTCTCAAGAAGTAATGAGACAAGTAGGTGGTTGGGATAAGTCAAAGAAGCACAAGGTGATTATCCATAAACAGCCAAAAAAAGATGACATGACCTACCTATCCTAAGTAAACTTATACATCAACAAAAAATTTATAATTATTAGTCTGAAATAGAATCTAGCCCTGCTTACATTTGGAGTGACTATTCTGGCCATCATGTGTATAATGGTCTCCATCTCCGATAACTTTAACACATCCTCGCAACAAGCACATATCGAGGTACCATTCATTCGTTTCTTATCTCTTTTAACTCCATTTTGTCTCTTGGTCAGATCTGGTTGTCTGTGTATACAAAGTTCTTTTCTTAGTGGATTTTAGTTTAACAAACAAGGATATGAAATGTTACTGGACTATTGTGGCAGCTGTGTTGTGAAAATAATCTTGCATGTTTTGTAGGATTAATAACCTCAGTTACGTTTGTTGGTTTGGTTTTTTTGTTACATCAAAGTAAACTTCGGAAGTTAATAAAACATTATATACTTCTCCTGAATGAAAAAAGAGAGGCGGGCCAACATGCAGCCACTACAGGAACTAGCAAAAAACATCAAAACCCAATGGATGTTGGCTTAAGACAAAACACCCGAACATACCGTTGAAAACATGATGAAACAGATTAGCAAGGTTCAAGGTGTCGCAAGGCTCATAACCTGATACATAAACACTAAACCACTTTGTTCACAGCTAGTGGGGCCTTATCATGATCATTTGGGGCAGAGCTGCAACCAGTTATCCGTCCACCTCTCCCGGCCATCATTAACGAGTTCTGATTCCTCAATTTGAGGTTAAAATTATTCTTCTTTTAAAGAAAATTGCGACCACAATACGTGCAACCATCCTACCCATACTTTTACTTCATTGTAGTTATTGAAGGATCTAAATTAATATCTCCTACCCACTTCCCTACTATGGTGAACAATGAAGTTCTAAATTAATATCCGCTCTTATGACTTCCCTATAGTGACTCAAATTAAGAAAGAAATATAATGGTGCCAAATTAAGAAAGAAATATAATGGTGCCAAATTTTAATAGTTGCATAATAAACCAAGAAATAATTATAATAATGTTGTTGGAAGATTGGGAAATTAGTTCCTAAATGTAATACTTATTTTATAAACTAGATTTTAAAAAAAAGAATGTTTATGAAATATTAATTTAATTTTCATATTGATTATTGTGTTTTTAAAATGTAATTAATGATGATTTTATTGGAGATAGTTTTGCTTATTATTAAAAGGATATTATATTATATTATGTAATCCTTATCTTATAAACTATATTTTCAAAAAAAAGAATGTTTATGAAATATTAATTTAATTTCTATATTGATTATTGTGTTTTTAAAATGTAATTAATGATGATTTTATTGGAGATAGTTTTACTTATTATTAAATGGATATTATAGTTCTGGGTAAATTATCTGTAGGTTAAATGTGTTTTTAGTTTCATAGTATGATTTATAAGTGTTTGTTATTAGTTAAGAACTAGTTTTCCTTGATCCTAAGGAAATAAATTAAAAAGTCAAAAACTAAAGACATCTCATACAAAACTACCCCTTTTACTAGTACTTAGTCAAGTGATCATCTTTTGTCTACATAAAATGTAATTTCAAATCATAGTCTTAATATTATATCAATAAAATATAGATTGATTATTTAGATTTTTTAGATTTTTTCAAAAATAATAAGTATTATCTTATTTCTATTAAAATTAATATTATTTTTATTGAAATTTAATATAAAAAATATATTATTTTATTTTGTTATTTTTAATATTAAATAATTTAGAAATAAGATTTGTAAATTTATTTTATGCATTTTCATATTATAAATATTAATGATATTATAAATATTTTTAAAACAAATAATAAATTTTATCAATATTTTATCTTATAATTTTAAATTATTATTATAATATTTATCTTAAAAATTTACCTTCTCGTTCCTTCTTCCTTCTCTCACATCATAGTTCTTTAGAAACTTAACATTTTTGGATTTTGCCTTTTACTCATTTATTTTATCTCTTTGGGGTATGCCATTTATGATAATATAAATGTTTTTCTATTCCCTGGGACAACTCAATTGGATAGAGTCATGATATGAACTGTTATGTTTTAATGAAGTTAGATAATATACATGTTTTTCTATTCCCTGGGACAACTCAATTGGATAGAGTAATGATATGAACTGTTATGTTTTAATGAAGTTAGATAAGATTTACTTGTGTCTTTGGAAGAGTCATACGAGATCACAAATAATACATTTTCAAAAAAATAAACAAATTTGATAGTATCTTAATTCTATTTTTGCGGCGTTGCAAGAAGAAAACTGAACTGGTTCATGTAAATGCTAGTTGGATTCGTTTGATTCCTTCTTTCATTACACAAGAATGTGCATACGGGTGCAAATGAGTTAGTATCTTAACTTCTGAAGTTCGACGGAGGTAAATCTTTGTTATTTCACCTTGCACAGTGACATCCTAAAATCGAAATGGGCGGTTCTAGGTAAAATGGATGAGTTGTTGGAGGAGTATTTGAAGCACCATAGGACACAAATTATTATGTGACACAGAGTGAGATACTAGCAAGCGATTTTCTCTGTGAGACAGAATCTGCAAATTTTAATGGAAGTTCTTGGTTTCCATATTCCAAATAATCCAACAACCAAATCCATCTCCTGGAAAGCATCTGAGCACTGATTTTATTAGTCTTAAAAGCTCCCTACAGACTTGATTTTGGTTTTTGGCTCTAATGCTAAGCTTGTTATCAGTATTCACTCTTGGGACTGTACATATTAGAGATAAACAATGGTTTATCTTTGAAAAGTACTATATGCAAA
>ML804292.1:141103-161370 GCA_009831015.1 Picea engelmannii | reverse complement strand
ATCTTATAAATACCATTGCATAAAAAAATAGGTATGAAATGTTCAAAAGAAGTGGGATTGTTTTCCTTGGGGATGGTGGATGGGAATGTTGTGTTGAATGATTGAAGAACTCCCCCTTCTTGTCTTGTATTATATGCTAATGGTAAAATATATTTCCCAATTAAATCCTAGAAGGTTCTATAAAATTCAATAATGAAGTCATTGAGGCTTGGGGATTCATCATTTTTCATCTTGTGGAGGGTTCTTTTGATTTTTTGGCATGGTGATTAGATCCATCAATTATTTTTTTATAGATTCATTTATCCAATTTGGAAGTTTTGTGCATTATAGAAATTTTGAGGTCTAAAATAGGCCTTCTAAAGAAAATAATAAAATAATAGTTAAAATAATAAAATAAAATTTATGAATTTTCCAAGGGAAAGAAAGAAAACTATTCTTTTAATCTTACTTTCAACTTATCTCCTTATAGGTTTACTTAAATTTCAAGTGTAGGAACTCATTGGATGAAAAATAAGTTCCATGTCCAATGTGTAATCACTGTATGTATTTTTGATAGACCTGCAATGAGATAAATTAGAAATACATGAAAAAAAAAAGTCTTGATGGAACTTAATTCTGCATCCAACAAGTGTCTACACTTGAAATTTGAGTAAACATATATGAAGATAAGTCAAAATTTTATTTTCCTATATGGAGATAAGTCAAAATTTTCTTTCTTTCCTTCCAAAACTATTTAACCTTATGGTTGAAATCATCATATTCAATCCTATTGGTTCTCTTAAAGTTGATGTTGATAGAACATTTTTTGTTTTTTGGCCCATTATTTACCTCAAAATTTCTTTAATGGGCCACTTACAATATGATTCTCAAAGTTTCCTTGAGAGGTTGTTGATCTAGTGATTTGAAGTGAGATATCCATTTTTCCCTAATTGAGTAAAAAAATTCACATTGCATCTCCCTATGATCCATGATTCTCTATATTGAATGGAAATCCTTTCGAGCATTGACTTTCTTGTGAAAAAAGGACATGTTTTGGTCCCTCTCTTTAAGACAAATTTCTCTTATTTTCATACACCGATGTTCTTCTTCCTAGGCTAGCAATGCATGGTGTTTCTTCTCCAATTTTTTCAATCCCTAATGCCACTCCAGTAAGGGAATGTTGAGGCTAGCTTTCTCATGCAAGGTAGCAATTTTCTATTCTAGTTTTAAGAAGTGGAGATGTGATTCTCCAAAGTTTTCCTTACACAAAGGATATTACATTATAGTTAAGCCATGTAACCCCCTTACTCAGTTGAGAATGGCACCCAGGAGGAAGAAACCAAATTAACATATTTAGGATGTGAGAGCCAATGTGGGTTAAATTTAGAAGGAACTAGGGGCCAAGAAGGGGATTTTATACCTCAAGGGAAATCATTGAATGATACAATCCTCCTATTGAGAATATCCCTAATTCTATCAATGATAATAGTTGAAGAAAATATTTTTCACCAAGAATAAATCTAACCTTTTCCCAATGTAGTTATCCCCCACTCTTTTGTTGGTCCATGTTGCTAAGAGTGAGGCTAGTTCAATATCCACAAGTTGTTCTTACTCAAAGAGAGAAAAAAATTCTCTAAGGGGTTAGCTCTAACATTATGGCCCCGCCATTCCTTATTGTTCAAGATCAAATTTAAATATCCCCCCGAAAATTAGATTGAGGTAGTCCAAAAGCTCAACTTTTTTAAGGGCTAGACAAAATTCTTGTTAATTTTCAAGAGGGACATGTTCATTCAATAGATCAATATTACAACAAATATCTTCACAAAAGAGGGTAACAAACATAGTGTTTATATTCGATGAAAATTTGAGATGAAAAAATCTATTCTAGAATACCACCAAGCCTCTAGAGTGTCCTATGGAGCTATCACATTCAAAAGACTAGTATTGGGATGTCTTACACAAAGAGAGCTCAAAATATGATTTAGAAACCATTGTTTATTTCACAAAGAAAACATCATTATTATGTACATTGAGAAGTCTTCTTAAGGATCTCATTTTATGGGATGATCCCAAGACCTTGTTATTTATTCAGAGAAATATATTTTCTTCACTTGATTTTAGGATTTCATTGCTCTAATTACCCTTGAAATAGTTTGTTGTTGACCTCGTTGAACTTTTATGTATATATATGAAATCAATTTTTCGTGTGTTTGATTTTCTACTTGGAGTTGTTTTACCTATTCCCAATAGTGGAACCATTCTAAGAACTCTCTAGAGGGGAAGGGAGAGGGCCTTTAATGGTTTCAAGGATTTGAATCTAGTATTGTATCAGTGGGAAAATGTGCATGAGTTGGATAGAGGGGTCTTTAGAGGGATGATTTGAGGTGAATTACAAAATAATTTTCTCAGGAACTTGGTCGATATTGATGAGAGGATTTGTGGAGGATGAGGGAGTGGAGTGAAGTGGGGATAGGGATATTATCGACTAAGGGGGGAGAGGAAGAGGGGATAGAAATTGGATGGACATGACTAGACTAATTTTCCAAGGGGGGAGAGGTTTATGTGGGGAGGGCAAAAATATAAGAATGTTTAGGAACATTCTAGATCCTCCTTTTGTTTTTTAATAGCATGTTATAGGTAAATAGTTTTCTAGTATTATTGATGGACCTAGAATATGAGTGAACAAAGAAGGGGAGATCAAGGTCCATAGGGGATTACCTAGTGTCCTTTCAATTCTAAGAATAATCACCAAATTTAGAGGGTATGCAAGGCTTACCAAATACTCATTGTTCCTCTTCATGTTCCTCCAGTATTTTTCAAACTACTAGGTGATGGGGGTTGATGTATTGAAGGTTCCAATCTCTCTATAGATGCAATCGAATGAAAAATTCATGAAATATAATACTTTATAGTATGAAGCCCCTCCATAGTTCATACCTACTACCTCTAAGAATCCTTCATTAAAGTCCATGTCCACACATATTTTTTCCACATTTAGACTTTCCATATCCAAAGTATGGTTTCAGGCCTTTATGAAGGTCCCTATATTATCCCCATTTTTTTTTTAGAATCTCCAAGGACTATAATTCTAGAGGAATATTCGAGTTATTTTTCCATATTATAATATTAGTGTATACTTGTTGGCTAGGTAAAATCCCATGACCCATTTTCAAATGTATAAACACACAACATTATGAAAGTGTGGGCTGACAACTATTAATCTATATCAATCATGTTGAGTTTTGATTAGGAAAGTGGTGAAACTCCTCAAACTAAAGTGTATCTACAATAAATGTCTCAATTTATTATCCCATTTTGTTGTTTTCCAACCCTTCATTGCATTTTTTGATATCTCGTATCCTTTGATAAATTTTCTTATGAAGACTTTGTTGGAATAAAGGAGGATGGTTCTTTGAACCTCCTAATCTAGTACGTTAATGTGCATGGCCCCTCATCTCTTTTAATACACTATGAGCAATTTTTTCATTTCCTTGTGGGCATGGGGACACTAGATAGACTAGCACAATGTTGTAGTGGGGGAGGTGTCTCCCAATCTGTGAGAGCTATAATAAGGTTTGCAGGAAGGATGGAAAAGGAACATGGATGGACATGGAAGTGACCTTCTCTAGTTTAAGGATTGGTCAAGATTCAATAGTTTTAGGGTTTTCCATCAATTTTTTAATGAACCAAAACTTTATAGGTAAACATTCAATATTTAATATAATAAAAATCCAAAATTGTTGATTAATTATCACAAATATTTTTGAAAAATAAACATATGTCACATAAAATTAAAATATAAAAAATTAACAGAATTGTGACAACAGATAAGTACATACAAAATCTGTTATTTATATGACCTGTCACTCATCCCAACCATTAATCCACAACCAGATTGTTTTTCCTTGTCACACATGAAGGAAAATCTCAATATATGTGCACACTCTTTCAATTGGTGATATTATTTATCACTCTCATTTAGAAAATAAATATGAAATGAATTTTCCATCCATGATGAACACAATCCAAAGCCATTTATTCTACGTGTTGCATTACAATGCATTCTACTTCTTACATTTCCATCATTGCACTCATTCCATATACTAATAAATACTCATGTATACTCATTTAGTCATGGATAAGATTTGAGTCTAGGATCCAAGGAAAAGGACAATAGATGGAAGTCCCATCTCCTAATGAATAATGGGTGAGATGGAAGTCATTTCCATGTATTCTTTCCTAGATCATGAAGTAGGACTATTGGCACAGGGGCAGACCTAGGGTTCAATGCTTAAAAACACACCAAAGAAAACCCAACTATCGTCCCTTTCGACAACACCTGTGAAGCAAGTGAAGTTTCAACTCAGGTAGAAGCAAGGGGGGTTACAGGACACAGGTGTCTGTAACCAGGCTGGGACACAGATCTGTGATAAGAGCACTTAGAAAAATATTTTGTTAACACTTAGGAAGTGAGCGTGCATTAGTTTATTAATATCATTAACATCGTGGAGCATAATCAAAGACAGATAAGCGCAGTAACAACAAGTGATTATGCACCCTGATCACTTAACACTTAGCACTGTGAGTTAAGTCTAGAATTAATTTACCCTTTAACCTAAGTAAGTACTTAAGCAACAAAATATATATTCATTACACATCATAATTAAATCACTAAGAAAATGCATAACAGAATTAACACTACACAAAGAAAACCATGAGACACCATATATATGTGGTTCACCCTCTCCCTAGGGCTACATCCACAAACCGCTTCACCTCTTTATTATTCACCAAGAAATTACATCCAATCACTCCTGTGCACTAAGACACAAAGTCAAACTTCACACATATAGGATATCTATGCACTAAGCACAAGATCCTCCTTCTTTACCATCCAAAACTAGGTCACATGCACAGAGCCACAATCTCTTATAATAGCACTTCTACAAAATGAAAGTCGAGCACAAAGCCTCGACCACATACATTCCTTCGCACAAAGCTACTTTTTCTACTTCTACAATACATTCCTTTTTATATATACTTTACAATAAAGCCTAAACATGGGGAAAACCCATGGGCCGACATCCCATAAACCCATTACAAAACCCTAGAGGACCCCTTACTCGGTCCACATAGCCCTCAAAATAGGTGAGATCCGTGATCTCAGCTCCGCCTGAATGCTCATACTTTGACCAACGTGACGAAGTCCAAAATTAGGCCAAAACCTCTGGAACTGACCAAAGTTTCCCCAAAACTTGGTCGAGGGCCAATAGGCACCCAACACTCACCTGTGACTCATCCTAAGTCACTCGGGTCCAGACAATGCTTCTTTAAAATCCTCTAGCTTAACTTGAGCTACCTCAACTTGTTGCCTCACCTCAACTTCCTGCTCAACGAGGTCTTGGACTAGCTGCTCTATAACAGGCCCTTCCAAGCATTGTTATACTACTGCAACTACTTGTTCTAACTGGGAACCCTGGCTATCGATCTCCTCGAACACCTTGCAAGCTTCATCCTTCATAGGTTGTAGCTTTTGTGTTACTTATGTCACCTTACCCTAGAGGGAAGTGATTTTTTGTTTTAATGTGAGATGCTCCTAGGATCTCTTCTTCCTTTCCACTGCTATGCGCAGCTTCATCTATGCCTGTAATGAAAATGCTTGTGTTGTGCCTCCTATAACTGAGCCTCTAGCTTCTTTAACTATGGATCCTTAGCGAGGCATTCATATGTCTGGGTGCTCCTATCACTCAAATGTTTACATGCTAAGGCGAGGGCTCTTATACTTTCTACTGTTTTTTTGGTGGACTCCTCCCTCTGGCCATGCACCTCCTTCGAGGTGCTTGACACTTTTCAGGCCTCCAGTTCAGTTATCCTAGCCTGAATTCGTTGGAGGGTCTCTGCGAGCTTCGCTACTTGAGATTCGATAGGATCTTTCTCCTCCTGTACCAAGCCTGACACAGAGCGACATTATTTTCTTACTTATTCTCTGACCATGTCCTTCTCTGTGAGCAACTACTCTTTTTTTTTCTGTAGCTGGGCTTCGCCAGCTTTCTTTTCCTCTTGAAGCTTCGCCTGAAGTTTTTCTTTCTCGCTTTCATAGGCAGCTACACTGTCCTGCACTGCTTGTAATTGTACTAGGAATTTGTCTTTCTCCTTTTGCATGGATTCTATAGCCTTCTCCGTCTCTTCCTGAGCTCTCTGGGACCGAGCTTCTGTTGCATCAACAAGCCTTCTTAGCTAGGTTGGTTTATCCCCCAAGTATGTGGTATGTGATGAGGAAGGTGTAGTAGGAACTACGTAGACCAAGAAAACAACATGTTTCATTTCCTTCAATTCCCTCTCAATCCTCTCACATAACTCCACCTGTTTCTCTTTGTATCTCTGCAAGATTTATTCAGAGGCATCCTCCATATCTCCATGGACCAGACTAATGTCATCATCAGTGAGAGTGGTTTCCAACTGTGGCTTATTGGCATGCATTTTCTTCCTTGCTGGAGGTTTCTTCGAAGTTACTTTCCTCTTTTGTGGGTTCACTTTCACAACAGGGGGATATTCAGTTGGTGGGGTTCTTGGAGTAGCTTCAACTCATCCTTTCTCTTCTTCTCCTTCATCTCCTCCTCCCTATCCTTTTACTTCATCTTCTCCTCCTCTTGGCGAGCCAGACCCACTATCTCTATATTTTTTCTCTTCTTCCTCTTCATCACTCTCTATGTCCTAGACTTCAACCTGCTTTTTTTTTCTTCGTCCCATTGGATTGTCTGACATGTTCAGCTCATGTGACCATCAAGCTTCCTATAGTATTAGTGTCATATAACTATGCATTGGCAATAGGTACAGGAAATTATTTTGACCATTCCTTTATAATTTGTTCCATATATTCATCTGTGAGATTATATTATGACTGCAATTCTTCCTGGTTATCATCTCTTCACGCGGTGATGTAAATGAAGTGGGGATCAGCACAAAACTTTTCTATGGGCCAGTACTAATGTAGGGTAAGTGGTGTCATACGAGGGAATGATTCAATGATGAATTTCAACTACTGATAATATCCGTGAAACACAGCATTAGACTGTCATTGCTTCGTCATGTCGTTGGCATAACACAGGGTGGAAAAATAAGTGGCCAAGAGCTCCGTAGGTTCAATATCTAGGAAATTATCTCCTTCGGGCATATTCCAAGCCACAAATTCAATCAGGATGATCAACCAATTGTATTGAAACTCATATCCTAAGTCATGGGCTTCGTGGAAATATTTTTCTAACTCGTTGATGAGGTAGTTTGCCCAATTCATATGCAGGCCCTCCACACACTTTCCTGCGAGGTCCACCATGAACTCGGTGACCTGTGTGGGGCGGTTCTTCCTTAATAGATTTACAGCTAAGAGTTGAAAATCCAGGTGCACTACGCCATCCTGTATGGATGGTACCTTGTAACCTTGTTTCCCCTTTTCTACCTCTCATAGGCTTCTTTTATGCATTGTGATAAAGAATGGTCTGAGGTATTCCCTGGATAGAACTACTGTGGGTCAGGACCCTTCAATCTTAAACCTGTGATCCAGTGGATCAGCGCTAGATCCATAGTAATTCTTCTGTGAAGCCATAGATATCCGCCATGATAGCACGACAAAAGGAGTTTAACACAAGAGTTAACCTCCTAGTGGCAGCCAAAATGTGGAAACTTCATTACGTTTAATATGGTTGACTGTGACAACCCATTAATACATGACTGTGACATGAGGCGAGGTTTATTTCTAGTTGTCTTCGTTAAGTAACAATGAGGAGCTAACGTGGCATATTTCTTTCAGTCTCCTAAGTTGAATTCGTTGTGCTTCAACAGTGGGATCTGCCCTAATTGGATTCCTACTATGCAAATGCCTTTCAGAATGTATGAAGTGAACATGGAGTACTTGAAACCACGGGGTATATTTTCATGGTTAACAGCGTCGGCCAAAGGTGGAATATACGTCGGCAGGATTGACGGGATTTGCTTTGCATTAGCTAGATCGTTGCGGTGCTTACTTCTCTATTCAGTTACGGGGTTGATGTGAGTGGAATGACGTCTGATCGAAGGGGAAGCCTGTAGTAACCTAGTCGATGATGTTTGATTACCTTCAGATACAGATCTTTCAACCATGATATTCCTAAGAACTTCCTTGATAGACTTCTCCAAGTCCCTGGGTTCACCCGACATTCTATCTTTTAACAGACAGTGGATAGACAAATAGACAGACAGGTATACTTTCAGATAATGATAGGAAACTCATTTTGACACTTAGATAGTTCTTGACTTAGCTTAGTCATTCACGAGTAGCAAATAGTGGTCCCAGTGCTACGATCAATGATTTAAATAAGCGGGACAACGTGACGGATCTTCCAACATACGAGAACTAGAGTTAAATGCTTCCACTAATGTAAATCCAGTCGTTATGGTGTGGTCTCAATCTCAAAAAGTAGTCTATAAACCCATAAATGTGTTACCCAACCATTCTGGAGTGTCATTCTAACGGTCGGGGTGCCTCCAACGGTTATATAACTTTTCCAGGGCAAAGTCCAAATCTGTGCAGACCTATTGTTCCAACGAGGTTAAAACCCTACAAACCTACCTCCTACAAGGTTTCGATCTGCGAAGTCTTCCATATGGTTTCCTTCACTTCTTGTATATTTTCCAGCTTAGCCTTCTTTTTATTTATCTTCCTTGCCTTCTTTTCTTTTATCTAAGTCTCTTTAACCATTTTTCGAATCCTCTTTCCATTTTTATTCTTATCTTCCCCTAGCATAGTATCTTCGCACTGTGGAGGTACCCTCAAAGGTTTTGAAGTTAATATCCCTTTCTTAACACTTACTGAGTGGTCACACTCCTCTCTTGGATATATATTTCCTCAAATCCTTCTTGCATTCTTTCAACCTTGATAGCTAATTCTTTTTCTTTATGTCCGTCCTACGTTGTTACTTTTCTCTATTTCTTTGACTTATCCTCTCGGTCCTCTTTTAGTTGGTCTATTTTCCTAGCTATGAAATCCCTTAATTATTTATTTTTCTTTTTTGTAGCTTCTTCCTCTTCTTTCCTTCTGATATGATCCTTCTTGATCCAAGTTTTACCTAACAAAAGTGGGAAAGGAGCATTGTCCTCAACAAACCTAATGACTTCAAATTCTTCTTCAGTCATTGTTCCATGAACAATAATAGGTATAGTAGTTACTCTTCCACACAAAGTTATCATCTTTCCCTTAAAAAAATTGTTAGCACTAGGAGTCACCTTCAGATTGCATGTAAGGAAATCCCAGTACCCATCAAGTTATAAGTGAATGTAAGGGTTTTTAAAGGGTCAAATGGAAAAGGACTCAAATGATAATGTTCTAACTCAGATATCAGGGCTAGAATGCACCAACAATTAAGGTCTTGGCTAACTTCAATCAGTAGTTTGGGAGTAAGTATGAATAGAGGGAAGACTTGAATGAGAGAAGTGTAGGGGCTATTGTAAACATCAAGTCCACAAAATCTTAAGGAGGAAAGTTTCTTAACACAAGGTCTTCTTGAAATGAGAAACTAAGGAAGCTAAATAAACATCATGATAACATAATGATCAAACATCCATCATAACATCACCATAATCATTCATGTGAATCATTCAAATCATGAAAATTTAGCATCAAAAGCAAATAAGTTGAAAGAGAAGTTGATTTATATTAGTCAAAAAGTCTTAAGTCCAGTACATCACTAGATCACAGTTACTTCATAAAAATATTACAGTATAACGGAGCCTTGCTCAACCATCTGAACCTACTAAAGCAATTGATCTATCTATTTATAACAAAAAGGGAGGCAACAACTAGAGATACGAGCTAGCCTCCTTCCCTTGAAAAACTCTAAACATTTATTTTCTCTAACAACTTATCTTTAACCACCTATGCTATAAAATAGGAAAATGTTGGTGACTAATCCAACTAAACTTCAAACTGAATTGATTCCCTTTTGTTGTGCAGCTCCTTGTTTTCCATGTGTCTTTCAAAGCATGTGTTTGTCTTCATGATGCCAGATAATGTTTCGACAACCTTCTCCATCATTAATTTATCCCAAAGTGGTTATCTTGGTCCTCCTAGATCCCTGGTGTTTATTGGCAACTTCCTTGGGTAGAAAATTTGGGTAGCACACTACAAGGGGAAAAGGTAGCACCTTTCTGCTGCATATGTGTGCTAACCTTTTCCCTCTGTGAAATATTAGGTAATGCCCCTGTGTTGCGCATGTGTGCCAATTATGTTCTCTACCCAATATTAGGTAGTGTCATTAGGTAGTGCTACTTACGTTGTGTATGTGTACCAACTCTGTTCTCTGCCCAATATTAGGTAGCGCCATTCGGTAGCGCCACTTACGTTATGTCTGTGTACAGGTTTGGGTAGCATTTCCAAAAATGCAGTGCCTTCAATCTTGAACATGCGCAGAGAAATTTGTGGTCTTTCATGATGACAAAACCATTTTACTTAGGTGCCTTGACTGTACAATAGGTAGTTCCCTTTACCATTGGGGGAAGCTATCACTTAGAAAAAACTCAAAACCCAGATAGTTGAAAGCTTAGAAGCCTATATAGATGGTAGAGATAATATTTTCATATCAGTTAACCCTCCCAAAAAGGAACCATCCTCAAAAATGGGGCTTACCTTTTACCGTCTATTTTGTCATTTTGACACTTAACCTCACACTCTTTTTGGTAGAAAGAGGATCTTCAATTGACACAGTAGACTTCTTCTTCTTAGCATTGACATGCTTCTTTAGTGTAGTTGTGCTCTCCTTAGCTATTGATTTGTCATCCTTAATGGAAGCTTCAATCAACACCTCTAAATTTCTTTGGGCTACCTCATCTTGAAAGTGCTTCAGCTCATCCTTTAGCTTCCTATTCTCAGACTGAAAGCCTTTGTTTTTCCTGTAAATATTATTTAATTATATATGAAGGGGTTGGGCCTTTCTTGCTGCAAACCTTGCCAATTCAAGGGTGTGACTATAGCCATCCATGAGCTCTTTCATCTAAGCCAAGTGGACCTTATCTTATACTTTAAGACGAGCTATTTCTTTTCTTACATCTCTAAGTTGCTTGATAAGTCTTTTGTAGGTTTGACTGTCAAGAGGAATAGTGGAATGCACAGTCTCAATAGGATTTTTCTCAGAGTCCTCTTCCTCCTGCATGGGAAGTGTCTTGTCTACCTCATCAGGTTCCTTCATGGCTTTACTTTTATTCTTCTTCCTCTACACAGGGGTTTCTTCATTTCTTGTCACAGGATCCTCAAAGTCTTTCACAAAGGTTTCATCTTTTCTCTCCAAAGGTCTTTTAATAAATTTACCTTTACCTTTCTGTACAAAGGCTTATGGTAAAGACTTCTCTTTGAAAACCTCCTTAGGAATTGATGACCTTGTGAAAGGTCTTTTACCTTTGATTTTGACTGCTGGAGGAGAAGAGGGAAATAGAAGCTTCTTCCCTCTCTTGGATGTAACTTTGGTAGAAGAAGGTACCTCTTCTAACCCTGGTGGAGGAGGTGGTGAAAAATATCTATGTGGAGAAGTACAAACTTCCTCCTCGGCTTCTATGACCTGCTTGTTGATCTCTAAAACTTGAATAGGGGCTCTTCCCTTTCTCTTCCTACTGGTCCCTGCTTTAGAAGTACTAGTGGGTGACAAAGGGCTTGCCTTCTGTGATTGAGGAGTTGGTGCTAGATCCAACTTGAAATGAGAGGTAACAACAAAATGCTCCCATGAAATCTCTTTCTTACCCAATTCCTTAAGGACTAGCATTCTGATTAATTCAGAGTGGAAGAGGTTAGAATCCACATCTTTATGTTTGTCTTATATCCTGTCTGGCATCTTACCTATACTCCTCAACAAGTAATAGGGAATATTCATCTCAACCTTACTAGTAAAATGTAGAAACAACCTTATATGGTGCTGGTACAATGTGTTAAATCTCCCTTCACAAGTAAAATATCTCTATATGATCTTCAATAATCTGTCAAATTGTTCAATCAATTGACTCCTTGGCATACTTTTGGACAAATCATTGGTTTGATATTCAGGTTTAAAAATATCTTTTGCATAGGCTGGACTTTAAGCCATGGATTTGAACCACTTTTCACCTGTAATGGGGATCCCTATTGCAGGTGAGATATAGGCTTCAGTCACCTCAAACTCTGAATCCCCAACCTTGGTTTTCCTGCCATCAAACTATAATGCAAACTATCTTTCTACCTCTGGATGGCCTCTTTGCATTTTCTGACAGAAAGAGAGGCACGCTACTCTTTGAAAGGCCTCTCTTGCCATTGGCTTTGTATCAAAAATATGCATGTCCACTGGTTCTATCCTAACCACATTTCCACCTTTGTGTATCTTCCTCGATTGAGGAGTCTCCATGGCTCAGAATGAGGGATTTTGAAAGGATTAAGGGATGGTAATGATCAGGAAGGCTTTGAATAGGGATTCAAATATATAAGTTTGACCCTTTTAGACAGTATGATGCTAGTAAGTCAAGCTCAACTTTAGGAATTAAAACCTTAGGCTTGTATAGGTATTTTGGAGTGTAAACAATGAGGGGGTAATTCGGAATTGGCCCTCTGCAATTGAGTAAAAACTCCAAACTCCGAGGTGAAAGGAAGCAAGGAAAACAGAGAGGGTTTGAGTAGCGCCTCTGGGTAGTGCAATGCATACAAAGAGGATAGGCTATTTACAGGCTTGAGATTTCAATGGTTAAATAAAACAGCAGTGAGTAGACCATAGATACAAGAAAAGAAGTTTATAGGTCTGAAGAGGAGAAAATACAAGGTTACCATGTAAATATGGGTCCCTTACTACTGTGCAAGCTTAGAAAACCGAAAACCCGAGCACAAATTTCCTATGAAAATTAATATGCAGAGGAGGAAACATGGGATACCTATGGAGTAGACACCTGTTGATATATTCAATGCAATCTTAGGATGAAATTGAGAAAACTTTAGCCCTGGAATCTTTTTCAGCATCGGATTTAGTTGACATGTGGTCACCTGATCAGAACATGTGAATTTACATAGCGTAACACTGTTGAGTTTTTCAAAATTAGAAACTGTTACCAAGGCTCATAAATGCAAGATCTTTGAAGGAATATTTTAACCAACTTATGGCACTGAAAACAAGGGACATGACATCATTCATGGAAATCATGACTTGGGGTGGAAGTATGATAAATGTGATAGGCGCTACAGAACTACTCGATGAGTAGGCAATGCTTCCACCTCAAAACGTGATTGGACAGGAAAGAAAGGACAATGAGGCATGCCTATGAGATCATAAGTGAATAGAAAGAGGTGTCACGTCAATTTAGCAATGGGAGGGATCAACCTAGGAACAAGTCATGAAAGAGACCAAAAAAAATCAAAAGATACAATGGTTCAGGGATCAAAAATCAATTTGAGGATCAAAATAGAGATAAAACTCAAAACTTTAATCATCTAATGGGTCCTACTAATCATAAACTAATAAAGGGATGAAACTTTCAAAGAAAATTAAAATCTAAGGCTTAAAAAAGGGAATGAAAACAAACTAAAAGACCCAAGGCAATTTAGTGCGATAACACAAGCCTATCCTTCCTAAAGAAGGCACCACAGTAGGCTTTCCCAAAACTTCCCAAGTTTCTTCTGTCATAATATTCACTTTTGTTTCTTCATCCAAGACAAAGTCTATGTCGAAGTCTTTTATTCTTGCACTTATGCACTATTTTTCTTTCGGGCTTTCTGTTAAACTGATATCTTTATGAACATCCATAGTTTCTTCCAAATGTAATAACATAGTCTGAACTTCCTCTGACCTTTTCTCTTTATTAATTTCTAACATACCCTTAGTCTCTTGAATCTTTTCATAATTTTCTTGTCTTATGTCTCTCCCTTCAACTTTAGCAATAATCCTTGGACAATCCTCAACCTCATGACCAACAACCTTACAACAAAGACAAATAGGGCCTACCCCAGGGCATTCCTTAGCAAGAAGTATCAGCCTTCTACAATTATAACACAAAGTGAATCCTCTTTTTCTCTTAAATGTTCCCGAATCTTTTCTGTACTACGCACTTCCCCTAGGATCATAGTGTTGGACCTACAATCTGCAAAAAATATTTCTAGGTTCCAGCATCCACTTATTAGTCAAAAAACTCTTTCTATGCATAGGAATAACATATCTTTCTTCATTTCCATTAAATTTACTCAATTCAACTCTTTATTTCAACTACTCCCTAGCCCTCAGACTAGGACAAAATCTATTAAACATACCTAAATTCATGCTTTCAAAACAAAAAAAATAACTTATCTTTCTCTTACCAAAGCACAAAACTTTCCTCTTTTCTTCAAAACAACTTACTTTCTTGGCACAAAGCTTTGCAAGTCAAGTAGAGTACTATGCACTTCAACAACAGACCTACACACAGAGATTTTATTTTTCTCTACTTCAATTTCCAACAATCACAATTTCAGGTCCCAGCAACGAAACCATTTGTTGGCATAGGGGTAGACCTAGGGTTCAACACTTAACAATGCACCAACAAAACCTCGACTACCAGCCCTTTCAGAAACACCTGCGAAGAAGGGAAATTCTCACCCAAGGTAGAAGCAGGGGGGGGTTACAGGATGTAGGTGTCTGTAACCAAGCTGGGACACAGATCTGTGATAAGAGCACTTAGCAGAATATTTTGTTAACTCTTAGGAAGTGAGCATGCATTAGTTTATCAACCTCATTAAAATCATAGAGCATAATCAAAGATAGAAAAGTGCAGTAATAAACACTTAGCAATGTGATTTAAGTCTAGCATTCATTTACCCTTTAACCTAAGTAAATATTTAAGAAACAAAATATATATTCATAACACATCATAATCAAAGCACTAAGCAAATGCATAACAAAAATAACATTGTACAAAGCAAACCATGAGACACTAGATATATGTGGTTCACCCTCTCCCTAGGGATACATCCAAAAACTGCTTCGCCTCTTTATTATTCACCAAGATCTTACATCCAGTCACTCCTGTGCACTAAGCCACAGAGTCAAACTTCACACAAGATAGGAGATCTACTCACTAAGCACTAGATCCTCCTTCTTTACCTTCCAAAACTAGGTCACATGCACAGAGCCACAATCTCTTATCACAACACTTAGCACCTACTACAAAATCACAGTGAAGGACAAAGCCTCGACCACATACAGTCCTTCACACGAAGCTACTTTTTCTAATTCTACAATACGTTCCTCTTTATTTATACTTTACAATGAGGCCTAAAGATGGGGGAAACCCATGGGCCGACATCCCATAAACCTATTACAAAAACATAGAGGACCACTTAGTTGGTCCACATAGCCCTCAAAATAAGTGAGATATGTGATCTTAGCTCCACCTAGAATCTCCTACTTCGACCAATGTGTCGAAGTCCAAAAGTGGGCCAAAACCTCTGAAAATGACCAAAGTTTCCCCAAAACATGGTCAAGGGCCAACAAGGACATTGGGATTTTGGTGAGTTGTGATGTAGATATGATTTCCCAAACCTGAACACACAAATGGGGTGTATAATTTGAATGGAACCAATATATATATATATATATATATTTTAATGGGAACTACTAAAATCTCCAACCATTCCTTGTGAGGAATATTGAAATCCCATATAATCATTTTTGGGATATTTGATGTAGCTTGATATATTGTTGAGATAAATTGATGCATATAAAATAGTTTTTGAATCATTAGAAGTCATCCATGACATTCCAAAAATGATGGGGATTATAGAGAAGAAGGCATCTAGACCCTGAGCTTGATGTTACAGAAATATTCCTCTGGGGACTTGTGAAATTTCCCTTGGATTACTAACCCTCATACCAAGACATAAACAATCATTTGGACACTCCCATTCCTATAAACTCATTTTGTTTATTGAAAAAGAGAGGAGAAGGTAAAGTAGGATTTACTCTATTTACGTCATTTGTCCTAGTTTCTCCTATCCGCAACCTTTATCCAACTACTCGCGCAAATAAATACCTACAATGAACAACAAGAAACAAGTGACTTCCTTCTACTCTATTGGATTAGGCAAAGAAAATTCATCTATGAAAATCGAGTTAAACATAGACAAGAACATGAAACTGCATACTTGAAGAAAATAGGCCAAGTATATTAGATGATAACTTTAAGAAGAAACTTACAATCTTCAGATGATGTTCCAGCAGCCTCTCCAAGTCCTCCTCATCCAACCCTTTCTAGAAAGATCCACAATCAAAATAACAATGCTTTGCTGATTTTTTCCCTTCTGTTCACCATGGGAATGCCTCCATTTATAGGATTTGAGAGGCTCAACTACCTTGGGCATATTTGGAATTAGTTTAGGATATCTCCCTTAGATGCATCCCTGTTCAATCCAAACCAACTTGATCTATACATAGCTATCTTTAGAAGAAAATGGGATTTCTCCCAATATTTCCTCAACCAACTAAGTGCTCCCTTAGAATGGGAAACAAAGTGTTACAACACTCCCCCTGAGATGGAAAAGGAGCGCTAGCGCTCCTTGTGTATGAGCAAGGAAGCATTATTCTTCCAAAAAGTTACCAAAATGATCACTTCCCTAGACAAGAATTTGTTCTGACTGTAAAATGATGGGACTTCTTCTAACATGTTTTAGGGGTTGTAGCAAGTGTTTTCATGGTGCCGTTCACGATGCGACGATTAGTGAAAGAGAATGAGACATTGACAACACTTGCGACAAAAGTGTGACACTTATGAAATTAACGACAATGATAATTTGACACTGTCGAAGTAAGCAATTTTGATGTGTAAAGATTTCCCTCCAAAGTGTGAAGTCAGAAGATAAATGCTGATGGCCTAAATACTTTGTAGATTCTTCAAAGAAAGGGTATGGAATTGGGGAATCTGATAGAAGTTGCAGAAAACCATCAAACACTGTTAATATGTTTTCCATTCCTGAGGAAGGCATACCTATGCCCAGACTACAAGTGACTCAAAGTATGGCCACCAATAAATACACTGCGGATCCATAATAATATTGACTAAGGAGATGGACACCAAGGATACAATGTGGATCCATACCTTTATGACTTGACTTGATTGTAGCCATGAAGGAATACACAGTGGAGTTATGATGTGATAATAACATAGTCACAGACCAATACAAAGTGGATCTATGTTAAAGCATGTTAATCAGTCGAATAATTTCCATCATAACTTGGGTAAAGTGTATATGTAGATGAATACTCAACCCAGGGTCTTCGTCCTGATCCTATAATAGTACGATTTTTTCCATGTGAATAGATAATTTTATGTAGAACATGACAGAAACCACTTTATTACCAGTCATTGAGGTATACCGTTAACAAGTGTGAGATAAATCACCATTGATGTCCATGATTTTCCAGGTACTTTTAGAGTACAATACAGCCAATGTGAAAAATGAGTTGGAGTTGAACATTCATGGAATCAGTCGGTCAGGGGTCATTGATAAATACCCATTGTTGAATGCGAGGAGGCCTCCCATTGAGGCATGCAGGTCCCAAGGTACTAATGTTCCCAAGTCTATTTCCTGGATAATTTGTTGAAGTCGATAGGAAAAGACTTGTTGAAGTAGGGACTTGATGTATCCCCCATCAATCAACACAAAACTTGTCACAAGAAGGTGATAAGATATAGTAGATGAAAATAGACTGAAACGGTTATGGAAACTGGTAACTTTTTGGATGGTTGAATTTTGAGGTGGAAACTTCCCTTGAACACTGAGGCACAATGTAAGACTTGGTAGCATAAACTCAAAGTGGACCAAAACATAATGCAGCAAGTGCTGAGGCATTCTTTAGATGGGTCAAAGGAATAGAAAGACTCATAGTATTGGTTCAGTGTGGAGGTTAAATGGATTATCCAAGTGTATGGTAAAAATTGAAAATAATTTTCGTGTTCAAGGGCGACAACAAGATCTACCTGAAACGTTTTCAAGAAACTTGACCCACTTCCTTTAATTTCCCCCCCATCCAGATAGATGATTACCTCTTTTTCATTTAACAAGATCGAGGAGGATAACACATGGTCAATATAACTCACCTTCGGTAAGTTCCTCTTCTTTTATTTAACGAACTGGAAGAAGTAAGGGTTAATCCCCAGATGGGCCCTTCAGTGTGTAATTTTGTGAGCCCATAGAAAGAAAACTTAGTTTTTTTTCATTTTTAGGGAGTTTGAAAATAACTTAAAGGAAACTTTAGGGTTGTCCTTTTTCGTGATTTTAGTCTCTAGGGTCTGAAAAAGTATAAAATGATATGATGGAGAATTCTTCTAGTTGAGGCTGACTAGAGTGTTCATTTTCCGTAGTTAGTATATTGGGACCGAAAAAGTTATAACCCACCACCCAAAAGACATCTCTTCATAATTTGATGAGCGCGAAGTATGACAAAGTTTGCTCAATGGTGTCACAAGATCATCAAAAAATCTTTGTTGCTTAAATTCCCGCATAATCAAGTTGTTCTGTGCAAAATATATTAGCAGGTTTCTTTAAAAATGAAAACAAAACTCAAAAAATAAACTATATAAAATACAAAAAGGAGGAAAAAATGACTAAATTTGGACATATTAAAAATTAAATAGGGAAAAAAGTCATTTTCACTTTTTGTTTTACTATTCTCCTTTTCCCTTTGAGTTTTTTCCCTCTTTTGGAGTGATTTTCAGGGATTGATTGTGAGAGTTGTGAGCGGCCATTTGTGATTTCGTCCGATCAGGTTGGTTCTCTAACCTTTCTCATTCATTTACATGTTTTTTATCTAATTTTAGCCTTTCATTTAAGAGCTTGGGCTCCTTGAAAACCCCTAGAGTGTCGAACTGAATCGACGCTCCCTTAAGTCGTCGAGGGAAGCATCGATTGAGATTCCACTTCCCTAGTGTGTTCCTTTGGGGAGCACTAATGGTTTTTTATTTCCTTCTAAGGATCGCTAGGTGCAAAAATTAATTTTTATTTTATTTTTAGGCTAAAAAAACAATTATTTTCTTTGAAAATTGAGCTAATGTGATTATTTTATCAATTTGCAGGTTTTTCACATAGACAATCATGATTGAGTGGAAATAACAAGAACATAAAATTGATGGCATGCCTTCCCTACAATATCCTTAAGCGAGGGAAGCTCTGTTAAATTGTGGCTTGCTAAAATACTTCAAGCTCCAAAATATGAGAAAAGAAGTTCTTGTACTTGAGTATTTGATTGAGTTATGGGATAATGATGAGAAAGTGTTCCGGATCGGGTCACACATGTTTGAGATTGACATGGATTACGTGTATTTCCTGATGGGGATCTCGAGGAGAGGAGCATCTATTCTTTTGTCTGGACATCGGTCTACCCCACAGTCGACATAGGCATATGTTTCCCAATATTGTATACCAGGGTCATGCTTGGTAGGACGGAGGATTGTCATTAAAGACGTGAGTGAATTATCTCTTCAATCCATCCTTTTTTCTATCACAAAACTGGAAAGAAGTACTAGTACTCATATTTCTTCCAAGTCCTAGATATCCTATTCCATTCATTGCTTGGAGCCTAGTCTATTTAACTGGAGTGCAGGGTTTTTAAGGAACATTAAGGAGAAGATCTCCAAATGTCAAACAGGTAGGAAGAAACAATTTGGGTATGGATCCTTCTTAGTTTTATTTTTCATGGAGTGAGTTCCATAGATACAACCACAGTTTGCATTGATAGCACGCCCCGTGACCGAGCCTCGTATGGAGTGGTGGAAAATTATTTCCCCTAGGCTGGGGAATGAACCCTCAGCCTTTCGATTTACTATCGACCTCTTTGCATGGTGGAGGAGGTAGCTTATGGTGATAGAGGATTTCCCATATGATGGATTGGACTTTAGGGGTAGTGTATATTTAGTGATTCTTGAGGGTACACAGTGGAATGTATCAGGTACGAAAGATCATAACCATGTAACAATGTTTTATTTTTTTATATTTTTTTGGTTGTACAATGAGGGATCGAAGTCATTTTTTTTCATCATGCAAACAAAGGTGCATCATGTTCGGTAGAGATGCTATCATTAGGACATCCTGGAGATGCTGAGGCAACAACAAAGCTTGATCTCGAAGTAGGAGGACTCTAAGAGGTGGAGAGTGTTCGTGCTCTTTTCGTCAATGAGTGAGCAAAAAGCGAGCACTTACATGCCTACTTGGGCTCTGATAGGCATGACAGCTGTAATGCAAAAGGTTAGAAAGAAAATAGTAAAGGTATGAACAAGAATTAAACAAGAAA